>WSFP011362115.1:0-32972 GCA_009831015.1 Picea engelmannii
ATTTGATTCAACATGAAAAAGTTGTGCAGGAGCTACAACACCTAGTAAGACAATATGAAATTGGAAGAATAGACCTTGTGCTAAGTAGAGATGTGAATCAAGTATCAAGGAAAAGAAGGACAAAGAAGGAATTGAACCTTAGTGCTTAGACTGGAGACTACAATGTGGACTATGTGGTCCTCGACTTAGGATCAGAGGTAAATGTTATGACAAAGAAAACTTGGGCACTGATAGGAAAACCTATATTGATTTACTCTCCTATCATGCTCTGGATGGCTAATCAACAGGTGGTGTGCCCCTTTGGAAGACTAGAGCATGTCCCTGTAGACATTGATGGGGTAAGTGTTATAACCCTAATTTGCATCAGACATGCTTACCTAGCATCAGGCCATATCAGACTCCTTCTTTGCCAAAACACTATTGAACAACTCTTCTTAAAAACCCCTTTTATAAATACACACGCACCCTGCTCCATTATTGCACACGTGTACACACTAGCTGACCCAAGAAAACCCGTGTGTACCTACAAAAGCACAGAAAAAGGAAAGTTGTTGATGGAAAACTCACCTTTGGGTAAGTTAACTAAATCTTTCAGCCATGCATGGCCGGTCACTCGACCAAATAACTAGCTTTTTCTAGCCTATAAAAAAAGGGTTAGGGGTCCCATTTGAAAGGAGGAGAATCATAGTAAAGAAACTATACCCGATTAAGCATTCCTTTTGTCCCAACCTTTAGCCATCCTTGTGCAAAGAGAAGTATAGAGAAAATTAGTTGGAAGACAGTGGAATAAGAGCCTAGGACCAGGATCGAGGAGCAGTGGCTGACTTTATCATTGTAAGGTATCATTGTGAAGTTAATAAAAGAATTGCTTTTCCCGTCCCACCATATGAGATTGTCATTATTGGAATATTGATTGTATGATTGATTAAATCTCTAACCTATTAGTTCATATATTAAATGCATGTGGAGTTCTTTGTTTTTCTTTAGTGAATGCAGGTTAGCATTGGGAGGAGAGTTCTAGTCAAAGAACGACCAAGCGTGAAAAGGGATCGACATCAAAACACGAAAAATAAGGTGCGTCAACTTAATCTCTTAAGCCTTGTATTTACATATGAGTAATGGGGTTTAGGCATGGGATGATGGTAAAAAGTAAGAATCTTTAGGTCATTTCTGCATGCATGATAAAACCCTTGGTGCTAGTCTGTAGGAGGGATTTTCCACCCACAACAGAATTGACGACCATACTGGGGATCTCTACGGTTTCTGGGAATGTTTTTTCTTGGGTATTTTTAAGAACTGGTTTCATTTCCTGTTTTTAAAGTTTCTGCAAAAGTTTGAGCTAACAGAGATTCTAGTCTTACATACCAGTTATCTTTGTTTCTTTTCTTTACTGCATTTTTTTTTGAGACCCACAGTGGTACATGCGGCCTGTATAAGGTCTGGACGCATATACCCGCGCCCTACCTTCTCACAGCTTGCATGTACACGCTAGCTAAGGAAGTGTCAGTCGCATGTATGATTCCAAAAAATTTCTTTTAGAGAGGCAGCCATCCTCTCCCCTATCAGAAATAGTCCTTCTTAGGGGTTTTCTAGAAATCTTTCTAGTCTTTGTTTTTTGCAGTCTATAGCTTAGGTTTCACCTCAGATTGGTTTGTTCTACGAAGTTTTCCTTGAATTTTTTTCTTTTTTCTGTTAAATTAAGTGTCTGAGTCTTCAAGAAATCCTGGTTCTCAGTACCAGTAGTCTCTGCCTGAGCTGGAATGCTTGGCCTTTCATTTGTCTCAGAGTTTCAGAGATACATGCAGCCTATATAAGGCCATCACACATGTACACGCCCTTTGACTTTACACAACTCACGTGCACACACTTGTTGTTAAACTATCAGCAGTGCGCTTGTGGAGAAAATTTTTGTTGAAGGTGAGGCAGTCATCATTTCCTTTGACAAGAGTTACACCTCTCAGGTTTTTGGGTCTTTGTCGTAGCGGTCAGTAACTTAGGTTTGTCGTTGGGTCTTTCTTTTTCATTAAGAAGTTTTCCTCAAAATTTTATTTTTTTAAGGTTTTTAGACAAGTGTGAGAGTCCAGTTTTAATTTGCTTGTGTGTGATTTTTAAAGTGACTCTTTGCGATCTGCACTTAGGCCAGAAGTTTTATTGGTTTTTACTTGTTGATATTTTTCCTTTTTGCTTTGTGAGCATTCAAATAAAAAAAATATTTTATTTCTTTGTTTGTTTAAATAGTGTTGTTTTGCATTAGTAACCAGGGAAAAGTATTTTCTTTCATAAGTTCTTGATGGTTTACTTAGATCATAAGTAACTCGTAGTCGAGTGAAATCCTTCTTTGAGTTTGTTGTTCAGAGATCTTAGAAAAATTTTAGTTTGAAAATTTGTTTAAGGTTTGAGTCAAGTGAAGTTATTTTGTTTCCATCTTTCTGTTTATTTTGCTTTCGTCTTTCAAATATCACTAGTTTCAATTTCATAACCTTTGAATTAAGACAAGCCATAAAAATTAACGCTAAATCTAAAATTCATTAGACTATTTTATGTTTGTAGGGTCAACCAACTAGTTTAGGGTTAGGACCTTGAATTAGGTTGGAGAGGAAACTCTTCAAGGCCATTAAATCAAACATTGGAGTCTAAGTTAGGGAGTGTCAAAGTTCAGTATCGTGAAAGTTATCCGGGACCCCTCTCTAACACAGGGGATAAACATGAGGTCACGTGCGGAAAGGAAGCGGAGATAACCCCTCCAAAGCTGGACCAATCGTAGTGGAGAACACATATAGAGGACTTGTCTTGGGATTTCATCGATTGCATTTTCCACGGATATTCATGGGTCTCGAATCCGTTCGAGGTCCTCATTTTTCTTCCAGACCACTTGCCTTCGATACCCTTGACAGGTTTCAGGCTCGATACCCTGCTCATTGTGGTCTACACAACTTTCGACTGTACCCGCCTCATGACTGTTCGCGCGCTGGCAACCTAGTTTCCTATCTTTTTAGAGACATACACAGGTGACTACGGGGGTATACCACGGTACCTAGGATAGACATCGGGCCATGCTTTGCAGAGTATACCCAGAGGGTGCTTTCGTGTTCGAGTTTCACTTGCACCGGTAAGTTTCTCTAGTGTTGGTTGTTGTAACTGTTCTTCCAACTAGTTTAGTGTTTGCTTCTTTTATCTTGGAGGGACCTTTTTAGTGTGTGTTGTTTTTGAATGAATAGAAAACCCTAGTGTGTATTTGATATTCTCACATAGTGGAGGATCATGAGCTCTGTCGATCATGAATGATTCTGTGCCTATCACTGATTACACTGGAACCACCTCCGCCACCACTAAGGCAAAAGCTAGACCAACAAGGGTCTTTTGAAGCGACTGGGTCACAAGAAATTGTACCTGACCAACATCCGGAGGAAACAGCTGTTTTAGACTTTGGAGCGAAAGATCTTGGTCCATCCAAAACTCCAACCACTGATCTTTCGGCACCCATCATTGTACCGATTCACCCTTATGAGTGCCAAATAGTGTCACACGCAGAAATGGAAACAAATGCCGTCACTTCTTCTGGGAATTCTTCAATTCCCACTACGGTTGTCACCACAATGGATTTTCCACCACCTCACCCACCGTCACCGGTTCGATCCACCATGGTCTCGACCACCTATACCTCGAGCAGTGGTCCAATCCCATCTATGGCGGTGGCCACTGCCCTTTTCACACCGAGTGTGACAGGCTCTCCGTTCTCATACGACATGCCTAGCTCAGGTACAAGACCTGCACTTTCCTACTCCACTGTACATAATTTAGGTCTAGGGACAGGGAGCTCTAACACTCCTCTGCAAGGACACATGGGGGGGAATTCAGCTCCTTGCTTTCCCTTATGGGGGAGGTCATATGCCTCCTTCGTCCCCTTCGCTCGGTGGCACCCACCAGCAATCCGTTGGGCCACCTACACACCATAGTTTATTTGGAGCAGGGAGTCAAGGACCAGCTTCTCATAATATGTTGGTAGATTCGACACCATTTTCTTTGTTCAGTGCATTTGGTAACAATGCTTTCTCCTCATCTTCTCTCGACTGGGGGAAATCTCGGTTACGGACAACCTATTCCTATGCATGGTATTATTCCTGCACAGGGGGCAAACCCAGGATCTTCTTCCGCATCAGGGCCTTGGAATTCTTGGTAGGGATCAGTTCCCTCGTCAGGAATGTCGATCTTGGGAAATTATTTTCACAATGAATGGAACCCCGGACAAGGTACTGTGCCTATCCCCATGGGATCAACATGGGGAAACCCTTCCCAAATTCCTCTGAATGTAATGCACGCCCAACCATCTACGTCCTATTTTGGGAATCAACCGATGATGTCTCCTCACACGCAGAATCCCTACGCTGGTCATGGCCATGGTTTTTATCAGAACCCATGCCAGCAACCAAACGTTTCCTGGCAACCTGGTGCCAGTCAAACTCCAGGTCCCTTTTTCCATGGTTTTCACCAACAACCCAAACTACCTTTCCTGGCAACCTTGCATTTTCCAGACTTGACAAGGTTGTTGAATGACCCTATCTGTCATGATCCGCATTGGCCCCCTATGCCGATGAAGTTGCCTTCGGACATACCAAAGTTTGAGGCCAAGCCTAACGAAGATCCAGGAGATCATGTGACCACCTTCCATCTTTGGTGCTCGTCTAACTCGTTGAAATACGACTCCGTATAGTTGCGATTGTTTCAACGTACTCTCATTGGGAGTGCCATGAAATGGTATATTGAGCTCGACCTCTCAAGATACTCTTCCTTCGGTGAATTGGCAATGGCTTTCCTAAACCATTTCCAATTACCTGTGAGATACGATGTTGGCACAGAATTGTTGGCCAATTTCACACAGACGAAAGTGGACCATATCTTTGATCACATCCGAGAATGGAGACGCCAAAAGAGTTTAATTAAGGTGCCAGTCCCACCAGCATTCCTTCTCGAGTGGTTCCTTAAGTCTTTGGTCCCATATTTATCCAAAGACATCGCGACGTCGGGAGTGTTTTCCGAAGAAGACGCCATCATGAGAGATCAACATCTTGAGCTAATCTATTCTCAGTCCATTTTATTATACAAGATATTGCCAGATGCGCCACGCTCAATACTTGATAAAACCATACAGAGAGATGGACCACATGCTGATGGTATTGTTGGTTCAGCACAAACAAATCCCGCTGAGAAACTAATGAAGCAATTGCAACAATTGTCTATAGAACACACAACGTCCAGCCAAACTAATTTTTTGGATGCTCCCCCTACCCAAACGTCATATGTGCACACAGTACAATCGACAAATCCAATGGCCACCCAGCATCCTGAAGGAAAGAAAAAAAAATGAAAGAAGGGTAAGGGGGATAAGAAACCCACTAATAATGTTGGCAGGGGAAACACTGAGAAATGGAAGGCAAGGTATCCGTGCAACCTGTGCATGGAAGACCACCCGACCCACCAATGTTCTCGGCTTGCAGAGGCCCAAAAGTTTGTGACACAACGACATCCTACCGTGTTAACCAACCCATTTCAACATGGGCAAAACCTAACCCAAGCCTCTACAAGCGCGGAAGGGGGAAGTCAAGGACCCTCTCCGTCTTCGAACAATCTTGCATCCGTGAATGTGTATATGATGAAGGGTGATGCTTTTATATTAACTAGAGCGCATGACTACAGTAAAACACGCACTTCTGAGAAGGGCAAAGAAGCCGAACTCCCATCTCTTCCTCTCTAGATCGATAAGACTTTGGGAAAAACAATGACACGCATCCCAAAAGGTGCATTCAAAAACGCTTCTCACAACCCAAACACAAGGGCCACCCTGAACTATTCTATGGTGGAGGATTTGTCTCAAACCCCTTGTGCGATGTCCACTTTGGAGGTCCTCCAAAGCTTCCCTTCCCAGAGGAAATATTTGTTAGCTGCTTTAGGATCTACTGAGACTTGTAATCCGGGTACAATCATGCTGGATACAACCGACTTAAAACCTCGTCTTCCTTACCACGTAGCATTTTAGATAGTAGTGGCTCACCCCATGAAAACTTTTACTCGGAATATTTTTCGCACAGTGGTTGATGAGGGTGCCTCGACATGTGTTATGTCGTTGGAATGTTGGAAGGCCATTGGACAGCCCGTTTTGTCTCTGTCACCTACTCTTCTCATTGCTTTCGACATTTGTTCATTCCGACCACATGGTATCATTCCCTCTTTCCCCGTGTAGTTAGGAGGGAAGACCTAGGCGTCGAGGTAGAAGTAGTTGACGCATCCCTTGACTACAATCTCTTGTTAGGAAGGAGTTGGACTTACGCCATGCAAGCAGTGGTTGCTATAGTTTTCTAGGTCTTGTTGTTTCCACACGAGGACCAGATTGTGACCATTGATCAATTGTCTTTCTCTAGACCTAACCCTTCATTGGGGGTATCCGCGGTCCCGATGATTGATAATCCCCAACCAGGCATAGTCAACGTAGGGGTTGGTTTGTGCCCATCTTTGATGGGTACCTTCGATTACCTGCCCCCTCAAGGCGATGTCAATTTCATATCTGACCACCATAAGGTTGAGATTTTCCAAGTTTCGTCGTTTCGCATGACTTACTTCAACAATCCATGGATACTTCCTTCCCCATCGGCTACAATGGAAGGGACAGGGTACCCTGGCATGTCCGTGCCCTTATCCGCAGCTGAAGTAGCATACTCCTTAGTCCAGCAAGCTTTGGATGACACAGATCCAACTCCTGCACAAGAGTTAGATCTGACTATAGAGCCTATTTGGGCTCAAGGTTCTCTCGCTGACACAGATTCGTTAGACTTAGTCTTTCCCTCCGACGAAGCAGTAATTGAAGCAATGACTAGTCCGTACAAACCCTGGGATGATCTTCATCACAGATCATACTTGCTCCTAGAGTTAAGCAGAATTGAAGTCAGAGAATTCACCTTGACTATGACTAGAGATAGGTCTTGTCTTATTAATCCCTTAGCTACACATGAGGTTTATGCTGAGGGTAATATGGAAAATATCGTTGAAACCATACCGATCAATATCTCCAGAACCCCTAGTGTCGTGGAGAATTTTTTCGTCGGAGATGATTGTTCCCCCAGAGAGATTCAAATCTACACAGATCTATTTCAAGAATTTAGCGACATTTTTGCCTGGTCTTATGAGGAAATGCCAGGCATCGATCCAAAAATAGTCGAACATGAAATCACAACTTATCCAGATGCCAAGCCTGTTTGGCATAAGCTTCATCCAGTTAATCCTAGGAAAGCAGCAACCATTAAGGTTGAAGTTGAGAAACTACTAAAAGACGGTTTTATCTATCCTATCCATTTGACCCAATGGGTGTCAAATCCTGTGCCGGTCAATAAGAAATAGGGCATGATTCGTGTATGTACGGAATTTTGTGATTTGAACAAGGCCTATCCAAAAGATAATTTTCCCACACCATTCATCGACCAGATAATTGATGAATGTGTAGGTTGTGGGGCCTTCTCTTTCTTGGACAGTTTTTTCTGGATATAATCAAATACAAATCAAACCTGAAGACCAACTTAAAATGACATTCATTTGTCCATGGGGTACATTCGTGTATCGTAAGATGCCCTTTGGTCTCAAAAACACTGAAGCGACCTTTCAGCGGGCCATGTCTTTTGCTTTCCATGATCTCAAGCATATAGTCGAGGCCTATTTAGATGATTTAGCATCTCGATCTCACAAGAGAACAGATCATCCCACACACCTCTGACTTATCTTTGAGCGATGTCGCTACTTCCGGATTCGCTTGAATCCAAACTTGTGTAGCTTTTTTGTAACATCAGTACATTTGTTAGGTTTCATAGTGTCAACAACAGGGATCATGGTCGATCCTCTCAAGGTTGAGGCAATAATTCAGTTTCCTCCCCCACGCACAATCCTTCAACTTCAGAGTCTACAGGGCAAGGAAATTTTTTTAAGGCGTTTCATCGCCAACTATGCCGAGATCACAAAGGGCTTTATGAGCTTACTGAAGGAAGACATTCCTTTTTATTGGGATGATGTCGCTCAACGCTCTTTTGAATTGTTGAAACATGCCCTCAAGACTGCCCCTCTACTTCAGCCACCTAACTATAACAAAGATGTCTTATTATACCTAGCTGCAACAGAGTCAACCATCAGCATGGTCTTAGTTCAGGAAGATGATTTGTTCTCAGAATATGTAATCTATTACCTGAGCCAAGGCCTAGTCGGACCGGAACTCAATTATTCTCATATCAAAAAACTTGCGTTGGCAGTAGTCCATGCTATTCAACGGTTCTATCATTATGTTCTCTTTCGCAAGACCCCCATCATTGCCATTGTGAATCTATTTCAATACGTATTGACACGACGGGTAATAGGCGGAAATATCAGTAGATGGATAGTCGTCCTCCAGGAATTCGACGTAGATTTCGTTTCAGCGAAATCCAAAAAGTCACTGGTCTTTGCAAAACTTATTTCGGAAATTTTTGTTGAGTCAAGTGATGTTATGCCCGAAGAGTCACATATCAGAGGACATATGTTTTTGATCACATCTTTGGATCCATGGTACGGATATATACTTGTCTATCTCCAGACTTTGAAGTGCCCCACCTCTGCTTCTCGTGATGAGTGTCGTTGTATACTCCATCAGGCTAAGAATTATCGTATACTCGATGATACGTTGTATCGAAGAGGTGTAGACTACATCCTCCGCCGATGCCTCACTCACGAAGAAGCAGTTATCATGCTTAACAATTTCCATACCGGAGCATGTGGTGGTCATTTGTCTGGGTTGGAAATAGCCCAAAATATTTTACGAGCAGGTTACTTTTGGCCGACACTAATCAAAGATTGTATCGAATCAGTCAAGAAGTGCCACCTATGTTAGATCGTTTCTTGGAAGATGAGGGCACATCCCACTCCCATGTTTCCTATCATCACAGTCGGTCCCTTCACCAAGTGGGCGATTGATTACACTGCATGCAACACTCCTTTATCTAGGGGGCACCGTTATATCATCGTAACCGTAGACTACTTCACGAAGTGGGTCGAAGCTATGCCAACATTTAAAGATGATGGGGAGACTGCAGATCTCTTTTTATTCAACCAGATAATAGCAAGGTTCGGCGTCCCGAGAGAGATTGTCACTAACCATGGCAGTCACTTTCAGAACCAGATGATGACCGAGTTAACATAAAATCTTGGATTGCAGAAAGAACATTTGTCACCCTACTATCCCCAAGAAAATGGTTAGGTGGAAGCTGTAAATAAATCTCTTAAGACCATCCTACAACGAACGATCAACAAAGCCAAGTCAAATTGGCATTTGATGTTATACTCGACATTATGGGCTTACCAAATGTCTGTGAAGACTACAACTAGTTTCTCACCTTTTCAACTTGTTTATGGGCTGGAAGCAGTCTTGCCTATCGAATGTCAGATCCCATCCCTAAAGTTGGCAGTACAGTTATTTCCAGAAACTTCTCCACTTGAAGAACGATTATTATACCTTGAGCGGCTCAATGGGCAGCGTCGTGATGCAGCTCTGGCCAATGAGGCTCACAAACATATGGTCAAGTGTCAGTATGATCGGTTTGTTCATCCTCGGATTTTCTCTGAATGCGACCTTGTCCTAGTCTATGATCAAGATAAGGACCCCTTGGGGGCAGGAAAATTCAAACCCATGTGGTTCGGCCCTTCATCATAAAAGAGGTTCTAAAAAAGGGTGCTTATCATCTGGTTGACTTTGAGGGAAATGCTTTGGCGGAGCCTAGAAATGGGCTCTACCTCAAGAAGTATTACTCATAGGTAGGTCACCTTGGGTAACTTTTTTTAACATATGTATAGTATTTGTACTATTACTTTCTAGTTTCTTTTAGTATTATGGACGTATCATTTTTTATGTTATCTTTTGTCACTATGGTAGATGTCAAGTGAATCAGAGGTGTTCATTGGGTACGCAGATGGTGCTAGCTGGCACACTCAAAGGCTTGCCTCCACAGCTTGGGTAATTTTTACACCTCGAGGACAGTTCTTATCTTCCGGAGGTATATTCTTAGGTGACACCACAAACAATGTTGTCGAGTACAATGCAGTTATTGAGTTTCTTTGTTACACCCTGTCATTTGGTATCTCTCATCTCGAGGTCTATTTATACGCTTAGTTGGTTGTGTCTTAGTTAAATAGAATCTACCATGTTCATGATTCGACTTTACACCGACGATTCCTTAGGGTACGTCTCTTAGAACGAAGCTTTGATTATATTACATATTTTCATGTTCCTAGGAGATTAAACCAAGTTACAGATACTCTAGATAATCAAATTTTAGACTGGCATCTCACACACATATAAAACGACATACACATAAACATGTAAATACATTTTTAAAGGAAAATATGATCCATAAGACACAAAAAGACATAAAAATCTATACATAATATCATAATCATCAAAGTACATAGGTGGATGCAAGCACCTCAAAAATATGACCAATAACAAGTCATGGGGCTTATGCCCTCAAAAACTATAGACAAGTAGTGCTCTCGACATGTGAAAAGTCTAGACTAACTAAGGTCAGGGCCTGTGGGCCCTGTTGTAATGATCAACAACGTTTTCCAAACGTCGAAATAGTTGGACCCATGTCCGTGGTGCCCCCACTACATGAGGCTGCATAGATAGTGGCAGATCCTCAATCTCTGCCATAGGGACTGTGCGGGTGAGCGAGGTAAATTTTCGCTCGAATCATCTCAAAACCCTCTTAGCCTCAATCTCTCTTGCTGTTGTTGGTCCCCCTGTGGTGGTAGGTGCAGCCCCTGGCCGAGGACGACGCTTGTTCCTCGTGTAATCCATAGGTCGCACTGGTCCCACATCTGCACATAATAGACACATATCTATCAAATACTCTGGTATAAAAAAAATGATATATATAAAAAACAACATAAAAATCACATATGTTTCACAAAAAAAAAAAAAACAATGCAAACTTACCCATCTCTCCTCGCTCCTCGCCAGGAGGTACCGGTATCTCAGGATCTCTTGAGAAATCAATCCTAGCATAAGGTTAATCCTCTATGACTAGGATTTGTCACGACAACCAAGCAAAGAAGTCATCATCAAAGGAATCATTGGTCCTTCCACCACCCTATCGTGGCAGTAACACTGCCCATCTACAAACTGCAGGAAGAGAGGCTTGATGTCCTTGTACCACCACTCGAGGACTGAAACTATGAACTCTTTCAAAGAAGAAAGAGCATAGAATCATCTCGAACCTGAAGTTCCTCTGCGTCTGCAACCGAAAATCTGTCAGCTCCCTCTTCATACAATCCAGCAGTGTAGTGCTCTAGTCAAATATCTGTGCATTTAAGCACTGGACTGAACAGTTCATCTATGCACAGGATGCCTGATGTAGAGCTGTAGAACTAGTCATCCGCCCAATAAGCAACACAATCAACTACAGTGATAAATCAATGATCTTTCTTATTGGCACCTGAGAGCTTGATCGGTCTATACTAACCTCACAATAAAGTCCTATTAATTCTGATATGTTATGAGGCCCCAAAGGAAATGTCCAGAAATTGACTAGTTCCCCTCTCTTGGAGAGGCCAGTCAAAAAATATATGTCCTCTATAGTAGGTGTTAGCGTCGGAAGTCACTCCTGGATTGCTTAAAGGAGCAGAGCATGACACCCATCATTTTAATGTCACGATTTGTTTATAAAAGGATGATCAAATGGAGATAAAGACTCGAGGCAATGTTACTCTAACTCAGGGACTGAGTCTGGTACGTAAAGAACAAAGGAGGTCTGGAATCCTAACTTCAACCAGTGAGTTGATTAAAATATGAGTAGGTGGAAGACTTAACAAGAAAGGTGAATAAACAGCTCTGGGCAACAGGCTTACAGTGATTTGTAGGGGAAAAACTCCAAACACAGGATCCTCCTGGTTCAGGGCTTCAAGAAACTGAAAGGGGACTTGACTGGATCCTCCAATTCCAAGTCACTTAGCACTAGGAAAATCACAAGAACTGATTAGAGACAGCGCGACTATTACAGTGATCCATGACAACATCATCCTATAATAGCTACAGCTCGACTGAATCCTCCAATTCTGAGTTGCTCTAACACAGTGTAAACAAAGACATGAAAGAAACTAGCATTCACAAGGCAAGATGTCTCAAAAGTCCATACATAACCAGAGTATCAGTGCTTCATTAAAGATTTACAACCAGGAGCTCTGCTCAACCATCCATGCTTACAAAATACAAAGACTGAGTCTATATACTCAGGAAACTCTCCTCGCAGAGGCGTGCCTTGTCACCCTGAGGCTTGGTGTCCCTTCCATCAAACTCGTACCGATATCTTTCTTTAAATGTCACCTTAACTATGCATGGCTCCTGTAAGGAGGGTAGATGAGCCATTAAGCGCTCGGCTAGCGTGCCTAGACTTCTTCATCGAGTTGAGGACCTTGGCATGGCCTCTCTGAGAAAATCGGTACACAAGACCTCTGCGATCAGACATCTTTCCAGACTCTCCATTCCCTCATTTAATGAATGAAAGGAGGCTTCAACTACTCTTTCTTATCTTTATTTACTCCAAGCGAAAACCAGGAGCGAAATCGCTTCTGACGGCATCTAGGAATCGTGACGATGCTTTCGGCGACTGGACACAACACCTTTAGGCCCCCCTTCTGCTTAGCTCTTTTAATTTCTCAGGTGACCATGGACCGTGACCCTTCTTTATTCCCATAGAGGCTTTCGGCGTTCGCAAATAAGGGGGACTGCTCTCTGTGCCTTGAAGTCGCGAGAGGCGAAACACCGAGACGGATTAATCATGCGCCAGGTGTCCTTTTAGATCCGAAGGTTCTGAACTCTTCCCGTGCTGCTGTGGGCCCGGGCCCTGAATGCTCTCGGCACCTCGCACATCACGAAATAATGGAGCCGTTCTTTTCACTCTGAAGTCGCGAGAGGCGAAACGCCGAGACGGCTTAATCATGCACCAGGTTTCCTTCTAGATCCGACAGCTCTGATTATCTCATCAGTATTGTGGGCCCAATCCCTAGCGCCCTTGGCACTTCACGTCTCGCGGCTGGGAGGAGGCTGGCCCTCGTGTTTTAAAGTCGCGATGGGCGAAAAGGCGAGGAGCCTAATCGCACACCACGTGTCCCTCTGGATGGACGACTGAGATCTTCTCGGCAATATTGTGGGCCCGACATTAAAGACTCTCGCAACACGCAATCTTGCGAGTTGGAGTGTGGAACTTTGGCCTTCTCCTCTCGCGAAGTTCCGAGACGTGATGGTCAGCGAAGTTTGACCCTCGAGGAAATCCGACTGCTCACTTTTTGAAAACTTTTGCACTATATTTCAGTGCGACTCGGTTGACTGTGATTACCCATCGATCGTCGATCTGCTTCGACGATGAATCTTTGCCGCTGAAACAAAATGCCCACTCGCTTGGTTTAAAACCCGAAAAGGACTTCTTTTGTGTGCTGCGCTCGGGTGCTTCTCGTGCTAACTGCAGACCTGGGTGCGCTTAAGCCCGAGACAAGAAATATCGCTAACATAGGCTCTATGGGGGATAGATTCGTCCCTGCGATGCTCTAAGAACTCCTTCTGCAGCTTCAGTGCCTTTCTATTGGGCTATGGAGTCACTTATTAAGCCGATAATATGCAAAAAGAAAATAAACAAAGAAATAAAGGAGAATATTTACAAACAAAAGAGCCGTCATCAGCTCAAAAGAAACATTTTTTCAGAAAATGCCCATTCACTGGGCTGTTGAAAACCTCTTTGCCCTCTAGATCCTGCAACCTGTATGTGTTGTTGGTTAAAACCTTAGAGATTTTGAAGGGGCCGATCTAGAGGGCGTCAAATTTGCCGTGTTTTCCCTTGTCTTGTTTAGGAGCATCCCATTTCAGCACCAGGTCTCCTGCATGAAATCCTTCCTTTTTGACCTTATTATCGAAAACCTGTATGATTCTTTGTTGATGGTCCCGAATTCTGTCCATCGCCTGCTCCCTGACCTGCTGGACTTCCACTAGTTGATGAATCCTTCTGATCATGTCATTAGGCTCCTCCTGCTAGTCTTGGAGGAATTTTGCTACAGGAATGGCTAAATGAGATGGGAAAACAGTCTCTGCTCCATAGACTAGTTGGAAAGGAGAGACGCCAATAGACCTCTTCGTGGCTACGCGATCGGCCCATAGAGAAAACTTTAATCTTGAATGCCAAGCCTTCTTGTTGTCTTCCAACAATCTTTTGATGATCCTTATGAGACTTTTATTGGAGGATTTTTCTAAACCATTGCCTTGCGGATAATATGGAGTGAAGTGAACCAGTTTGATCATGAACTGTTCACAGAACTTGGCTAATGGCTCAGACCCGAAAGCGGCTGCATTATCAGTGACAATCTTATTTGGGCAGCCAAACCTCGTGATGAGATCCTCCAGGAATCCAATGATTACCTTGTGGGAAGCACTCCTAGTAGGGATAGCCTCAATCCACTTGGTAAAGAAATCTGTAGCGGTCAGGATCCACCTGTGTTACCCACTGGAGGTCGGGTGAATCTCTCCAATGAAATCAAGGCCCCACTGCTGGAAAGGTCCTGAAACCACCACCGGTTTTAACGATAGAGACTTGAGCTGCTGCTTTCCTGCAAATTTTTGACATTTGATACAGGCTCTGACCCCTTTGCAGACATCAGTGAACACAGTAGGCAAGTAGTACCCAGCCCTGAGGATTTTGTGGGCTGTGGCTTTCCAGAAATGGTTCCCTCCACACAGGCCTCTATGAAATTCAACCACGATCATTTCGGCCTCTGGTGGACTCATGCATTTTAAAAGCACCCCCAGGGGGTCTTTCCAATATAACATTTGATCAATAAGGAAATATCTGACTGCCTTGAGCTTCAGATCTCTTGCTTTGTTTCTTGGCAGGCCATCTGGAGGCCGCAACTCCTGTAGGAAATATATGATATCCTTATACCAAGGACATCGAGCCAATGGGGGCTCTCTTCGAGGGTCCATTTCAGACAGCTGACTTGGTGGAATTTTTGAGCATTCGTTTATGAAACCTATCCCCGGAGCTTGGCAGTTTGCTTCAGCCAACAGCTTGGCTAAACCTTGACCTTTGATCAATTTGGTGGGCCTTATCTCTAGGTCGAATTCCAAAATTTTGGCTATCCATTTACTCCTTCTCCCGTCTATGTCAGGCTGAACGAGAATGTATTTAACAACAGCTGAGGGGACGTAAGTGATGATTTTTGACTGCAGGATGTAGATTCTGAATGCCTTGAGAGCCTTTATGAGGGCATAGGCTTTCTTTTCCATAGTGTCATATCTGACTTCGGAATCCCTCAATGCTCGGCTGAAATAAGCAATAGGCTGCTCTAGCCCATCCTCGCTTTTCTGTAATAAAACAACTGCCACCGTGTCAGGTGAGGCAAAGGAGAAAATAAGGAACTCCATTGAGTAGTCGGGACTAATAAGAACAGGGGCTTCAATCAGGGCCTTCTTTATTTTCTCAAAGGAATGTCGTGATTCAGAATTCCACCTCACTTCATTTCCTTTCCTCAGCATGGTTGTTATAAACTTTACCCCCTCCGCGAAGTTAGGCACAAACCGCCTCAGAAAATTAATCTTACCAAGGAAAGATTGGACCTCCTTCTTGGACCTCGGGATTGATAGAGATTGTATTGCTTCAACTCTGATAGGGTCAATTCTAACTCCTTTCGTTGATACTATGTGGCCTAGTAACTTTCCCTCCTGCATGGCAAAAAGAGATTTCTTGGGGTTTAGTGAAATGCCAAAATTCCTGCATTTCAGGAAAACTTTCCTGAGATGACGACAGTGTTCTTTATCTGACCTTGAAAACACTGTGATGTCATCCAGATAGATGACCACAAATTTGTCTTTTTCCCCGACGAAAGCTATGTCCATGGCACGCTAAAATGTTGCCCCTGCATTCATTAATCCAAATGGCATCTTGGCGTACATGAATGTGCCCCATGGAGTGGTAAACGTCGTCTTTTCTCTGTCCTCAGGAAGAACCGAGACTTGATTGTAGCCAGAGAAACCATCAACCATGGACATCCTAGAAGCTCATGTCACCCTCTGCAGTATATGCTCCATCTTTGGTAAAGGGTAATTATCTTTTCGTGAGCTCCTATTCAAGTTTTTGAAGTCTACGCAGAGCCGGATCTCTCCACTCTTTTTCCTTACTAGCACCAAGTTGGCCACCCACTCTGAATATCTCAGTGGTACAATGATCTGAGCTTGAAGCAACTTCTTCACTTCCCTCTCCATGATAGGCCGCAGCATAGGATTGATCTGTCTCAGCTTCTGCCTAAACGGATTTGCATTTTCTTTTAATGGGATTTTATGCTCGATGACAGAGATGTCATATGTTTTGAGGTCTTCGTATGTCCAGGCGAAAACATCAGCAAATTCCCTCAAAAGTCCAATGTATTCAGACCTCTACTCCTTTGTCAGACTCTTTGACAATTTGACATACTCGGGATCACTCTCGGTCCCAATGTTGCACTGAATAGTACCAGTGTCTTTCTCTGAGACTTCTCCCTTTATCGACACATCATTTCTATCAAACAACCTTTCCAAAGGAACTAGTCCTCTGGGAATATGGTTGTTGGGTAGCTGTACAATGTCACGCCCTGCAATCTTATTCAGAAAATTACCCCCATTGAGCTCTTCCTCTGAGACAGCGTCTTGGTCGATGTGCATTTCTGAAAATTCCTCAACAGTCTCTAAGAACCTCTTCACCTCGAGATCATCCTCAAATACCTTCCAATGTTTGATGTTGTCAAGTATGGTGGGCCTGTATTTTACTTCCACATCATATCTAAATTTAGGCGGCAAAGGTACTTTGAAATTACTTGCTAATGTAGCCATGGAATCTGCCATTGCGTTCTCCTCTCTTGGGATGAAAGAAATGTTAAATGCTGAGAAGAAACTGTCGACTAGGTCCCATACCTCATTTTTGTAACTCCTGACTCGAGGATGCTTAGCCTGATAGGCATTTCTAATCTGTTGGACCACCAACTCTGCGTCTTCGAACATTGCCACCTCTTGAATTCCCATTTCTTTCACGGCTCTTAATCCTAGGATGAGAGCTTCATACTCTGCCACATTGTTGGTAGCTTCAAATTCTAATTTGTATGACAGAGATATGGTTTCTAGAGTAGGTGACAGGAAAACCACCCCAGCTCCAACACCTTCCCTGGAAGAGGCTCCATCAAAGAACATTTTCCAAATGGGGGTGATGTGAGGAGGAAAATTAGGGGAAATGGTGGGCTGCTTTCTGAGTTCAAGAGGAGGCTCGGAAGCATTGGTGAGTTGTAACACACTGGATCCTAAATCGATGTCCAAGGCAAAGATGGGATGATTGGTAGGGTTGGCTTCATCGCTGATTATATAGGCCAGTTGGGCTTCTTTGTATAGTCTTGTATGCTCTCCTCCGAACACTGGGATAGTAGCATATGTGAGATCCATCTGCAAGGTTCCCCCCAGTATTTTTATCCAAGATCTCGACAGCAACATACCAAACTTGGGAGGGACATTAGCCACTACTATATCCATGACCACACTTTTCATGGGAAACTGGAACAAGGTGACGACCAGGTCTTTGATAACTCCAAGACACTGAACTTTCCTAGAGTCGAAGGAATAAAGGTCATGATAGGCTCGGGTGACTTCCAGTCCTAGTTCTTCCATGACAGTTTTGGGCATGAGGTTATGAGAAGCCCCGGAATCTATCAAGCAGTTGTGCAGTACCTTGTCATGTATATTCAAGGAGGTGTAGAAGGGAGGGGATGAGTCATTCCTATATTCTACCATAGGACCTAGGATAACTGCAGGCCTTTCATCTTGTAGATTAATGGAGTCTGTGGGAAGGCTAGAAACCTCATATTGTAAAAGCTCAGAGAAGCGCTTCTTGAACCCTTCATGTTTAATCAATTCGGTTAGGGGCACAGGGATTCTAATCTTTTGAATTTCATGTTCGAAATTAAAAGAAGATGTAATCTTTGGAATCTCTCTTATTTCAGGGGCATGATTGTGGACAATGGGAGAGAGGGGTTGATCCTTCTTACCTCTGTGACCATCTGCCACCTTGTTAGCAGGTTTCTCTGTTCCAGTGGTCTGCTCAGGAATATCAGGTGTTGCTGTCTTTTTGTCGGACCTCAGGTTATACCTACCTCGGCCACTGCTGGCCTTGTCCCCCTTGCTTAGTTCATTCAGCTGGCTATCCATGAGAGACTCCTCGTAGGCTGATTGAGTGAGATGAGGAAAAGGGGGAGTGTCTTCGAAGCAATGGATTTCATGATCAGGTTCATCCGTTTCCCCTTCTTCCCCCTCGGCCACAAAATTGTTTTGGAAAGGGGCCTGGATTTTCTGGTCTTCTCTGTCTCTTCCCCTCTCTCTTTGCACATTCAGGGGAGTAAAATTGTTCGGCCTCCTTAAACCTCCTTTGTTTTCAGTGTTCTGAGGGCCCTTGTATGATTGCCTTGCCTCAACCTTCATTCTCTCCATCTCTGCAGACAGAGACTTCACCACCTTAGTTAGTTCATCCACCTGAGGGTGAGGCACCAATGATGGGCCAGGGCTTGAGGCTTCAGACTTTCCCTTTCTCCTGTCTGCGTCGGTCGTGTTCCTCAGTCTGTCAGCTGCTAACACATTGGATTCCACCTCTATTGCCGCATATTTCATTTGAGCTAAGGAGGGGGATCTTCTTTCTCTCAACAAAAGGCAGAAATCACCTAACGCGCTAGCATACAAAATCTTAGCTGAGGCTTCTGAAGGCTTTATCTCGGCAGGGATTTTGTTATACATTTTATTAAATCTTTTGGAGAAGTCAGAGACAGACTCTCCTTCCATCTTCTTCAAATACCCAAACTTTATCATGTAATACATAAAATCCTTCCTATCTCCACACTGTCTCAGGAAAGCACTATCTAGAGCTTCAATCCCAGCAATAGATCCTGGAGCCAATCCTCTAAACCACTTCCTCACCTCGCCATCCAGGCTCTGGATGAAGACTCTCATCCAGACATCTTCATTTTCAATGTTGAGGTTGTCTGCGTAACTATAGAAAGCAACCAGGTGCTCTTCCGCAGTTATGTCTCCCTCCCTAGTGAACTTGGGCATGTACTTTAAGTAGTCTCCAGCAGGGAGAGAATTCATAGGATGGGGTAGGACTAAGGGAGCGTATCTGGCAGCGACTATGGAATCCATTCTATTTAGAGGGGGATTAGCACCAGCCATAGGGATATTAGGTGGAGGAGAACTCGGAGGAGAAGGAGTTCGCGAAGGGGCTCCTGGGAATGAGTTTCGGAGTGGAGTGGGAAACAAAAGGGGATTTAAGGAGAAGGCTAACAAGCTCAAGTCAGCAGGTGCTTCTCTCTGCACAGGAGTAGTAAATATAGGAGCGGCGAGATCTTATGTGGTCCCGGCCCAACATCAAGGTACAGTTTCAAGGGAGATGGGAGTGACAAGGTCTCGTCCCTCCGGTACCAGACCAGGAGAGGAAAACTCAACAGGAACACTCCCAAAATTTATGAAACGGGAAACTGCAGAAACAAGCCTGCTGGGAAGCCGAGGAGAAGAAAATGGAGTTTCTACAGAAAGAGATAGTGGATTACCTAGTTCAGCGGTGGAAGCTCCTTCTTCAGGGGCCTTTCCCTTTCTGAAAATTACCTCTGGATCTGTTTCAGGCATAGCTAGAGGCAGTTGTGGATGAGACCGTGTATGTCTGCCTATGAAAGCCACAATTAATAGAGCAGGTTCTCCCTAGTGGAGTCATCACAGTGGAGTCGCCAGGTGCATAGTAGCAATCTCAATAGTTATGATATCTGATGCACCTTCAGAATCAGTTGATCGTTGTCGTTCTGCCCAGGGAAAATCTTCAACTTCATCCCCGGCAACGGCACCAGAAATGTTAGCGTCGGAAGTCACTCCTGGATTGCTTGCAGGAGCAGAGCCCGACACCCATCAGTTTAATGTCACGATTTGTTTATAAAAGGATGATCAAATGGAGATAAAGACTCAAGGCAATGTTACTCTAACTCAGGGACTGAGTCTGGTACGTAAAGAACAAAGGAGGTCTGGAATCCTAACTTCAACCAGTGAGTTGATTAAAATATGAGTAGGTGGAAGACTTAGTAAGAAAGGTGAACAAACAGCTCTGGGCAATAGGCTTACAACGGTTTGTAGGGGAAAAACTCCAAACACAGGATCCTCCTGGTTCAGGGCTTCAAGAAACTGAAAGGGGACTTGACTGGATCCTCCAATTCCAAGTCACTCAGCGCTGGGAAAATCACAAGAACTGATTAGAGACAGCGCGACTATTACAGTGATCCATGACAACATCATCCTATAATAGCTACAGCTCAACTGGATCCTCCAATTCTGAGTTACTCTAACACAGTGTAAACAAAGACATGAAAGAAACTGGCATTCACAAGGCAAGAAGTCTCAAAAGTCCATACATAACCAGAGTATCAGTGCTTCATTAAAGATTTACAACCAGGAGCTCTGCTCAACCATCCATGCTTACAAAATACAAAGACTGAGTCTATATGCTCAGGAAACTCGCCTCACAGAGGCGTGCCTCGTCACCCCGAGGCTTGGTGTCCCTTCAATCAAACTCGTACTGATATCTTTCTTTAAATGTCACCTTAACTATGCATGGCTCCTGTAAGGAGGGTAGCTAAGCCATTAAGCGCTCGGCTAGCGTGCACAGACTTCTTCGTTGAGCTGAGGACCTTGGCATGGCCTCTCTGAGAAAATCGGTACACATGACCTCTGTGATCGGACGTCTTTCCAGACTCTCCATTCCCTCATTTAATGAATGAAAGGAGGCTTCAACTACACTTTCTTATCTTTATTTACTCCAAGCAAAAACCAGGAGCGAAATCGCTTCTGACGGCATCTGGGAATCATGACGATGCTTTCAGTGACTGGACACAACACCTTTAGGCCCCCCTTCTTCTTAGCTCTTTCAATTTCTTAGGTGACTGTGGACCGTGACCCTGCTTTATTCCCATAGAGGCTTTCGACGTTCGCAAATAAGGGGGACTGCTCTCTATGCCTTGAAGTCACGAAAGGAAAAACGTCGAGACGGCTTAATCATGTGCCAGGTGTCCTTTTAGATCCAACGATTCTGAACTCTTCCCGTGCTACTGTGGACCCGGGCCCTAAATGATCTCGGCACCTCGCGCATCGCGAAATAACGGAGCCGTTCTTTGCACTCTGAAGTTGCGAGAGGCGAAACGCCGAGACGGCTTAATCATGCGCCAGGTGTCCTTCTAGATCCGATGGCTCTGATTATCTCGTCAGTATTGTGGGCTCGATCCCTAGCGCCCTCGACACTTCGCATCTCGCGGCTGGGAGGAGGCTGGCCCTCGTGTTTTAAAGTTGCGATGGGCGAAAAGGTGAGGAGCCTAATCGCGCACCACGTGTCCCTTTGGATGGATGGCTGAGATCTTCTCGGCAATATTGTGGGCCCAACATTAAAGACTCTCGCAACTCGCAATCTCACGAGTTGGAGTGTGGAAATTTGGCCTTCTCCTCTTGCGAAGTTTCGAGACGTGATGGTCAGCGAAGGTTGACCCCCGAGGAAATCCGACTGCTCACTTTTTGAAAACTTCTGCACTATACTTTGGCACGACTCGGCTGACTGCGATTACCCATCGATCGTCGATCTGCTTCGACGATGAATCTTTGCCACTGAAACAAAATGCCCACTTGCTTGGTTTAAAACCCGAAAAGGACTTCTTCTGTGTGCTGCGCTCGGGTGTTTCTCGTGCTAACTGCAGACCTGGGTGTGCTTAAGCCCGAGACAAGAAATATCGCTAACAGTAGGCACCTGTGACTACCCCTATAACATAAAGGCCTCTGCGTTGGGATGCCAATAATCAACCAAGGCATTCAGTAGCCTAGGTTTTGCTTGCATAAAAGGACATAGGAAGAACTTGATCAACCCACATAGCATTAAGGCAGCAACAGCATTGGGGTCTTCCCTGACCAAATCACTAATCTCATCATGCTCTCTTTCCCTCCAGTGAACATACATCCTACAAAACACCAAGTTTAGGAGGGTTAACCCTTGTTTTTTTTAAAAACAATTCATTAAATAAAGGGTCCACACAGGCTGTAATGATGACAGTGGCATGTACACGTCTGTAGTTTTTCCTCTGCCCGAGTGTACACATGGCCTGTCATAAGACAACCCGCGTGGACCTAGGACCGACCTTTTGAAGGTCGACATCCCCCCAAAACTTGAAACTAAAATCATAAATAAAGATTTAAATTGCAAGAGGAGAGAGTTTATACTTACTTGGTCCAAGCAGGTGGTTGTTTCGTCCACCGAAGCTCCCGGAATCAATTCTTTTCACAAAGGGGTAGTTTTGGCTTTTAGTCAATTTCTGAATTAACAATGGTGATAATGAACTGCCAGCTTCTATTTATAGAGCTTTTTGGCCCTTTTTTGTCAATTTTCGGACCCTTTTGTCATTTTTTCTAAACTGAAAATCATTTAAGATGGTTCAGAAGTTTTCTTTGGACGATCAAGGGAGGTATTCCTTTGGGTATTTGGAAATTTTTTTGAGATTTGGGCGTTTGGACGGTCCTTTGGTAAAAAATCATTTTTTCCATCTCGATGCATTTAAGTCAGGATTCCACCCCCACTTTCTGCATCTCATTGTCTTTTCCACTTTGCCATAGGATCGATCCCACTGAGTTGTGACACGAAACCCTGATTACTACTATAGAAGTGTCGTAATTTGGTGGTAGAGCCTACCATAACATAGATGCCCTAGGTAGATCCTAGTTGCATGACGGTGTCCATGCTGTCACTAATGACTATAGGCTTGAGAGTCCTCCATAGTTTTTTCCTGATTACGAGTTTGAGCCTCATTTGCATGATTCCTTTTCACTCTTGACCTCACCCTCGGGACTCCCAAAAAGCATAATGGATCTTCTTTTAAGCCCTTTTCAGACCCTCTAAACATGAAAAGATTTTCGAGCGATCTTATGGCCTTTCACACTCGTTAAACTAAAATTTGAGGTCACGTCTATCCAGCGGTAGTTTACCCCTTTTCGTTTCGGACGATCAACTGTACGAACAAAGGTATACTCTAAGGAACTTCAGTTCTCTAGAAGAGTACCCTCAGGTATCATTTTAACCCTTTTTTGTGCCTAAGGGACTAAATGTACGAAAAAGGAACCCCTACGGAGTCCATAGTTAAGCTCTTTTCAGACTCCCTAAAATTGAAAAGATCGTCGAGTGACCTTATTCTTTCACACTCGTTAAAATGGTCCAAAAGAACATTCCTGATGGAGTCCATAGTTAAGCTTTTTTTAGACTCCTTAAAAATGAAAAAATGGCCGAGTGATCTTGTCTTTATCACTCTCGTTAAAACGGTTTTGAATAGACGTCTTTTCGGTGCTATTTTACCCCTTTTTAGAACCGACTAGACTACCTTCGAAAAAGGTACCCCAGTGGAGTCTCCTTTTATGTTTTTTCAGACTCTCTAAATATGAAAAATCGTCGATCGTACCTTCTCTGGGCTCGTTAAACTTACATCAAAGGATGTTACCATTGCGTGTTTTGTTAACCGCATTTTCATGCCTGTGTCTTTGGTCTAATACCGGCTCCATGTTGCTCTCAACTGAAGCATCTGAAGCATCCCTTATACGCAAGCCTTGTAGCACTTTGCCTCTGCGTCTTGACACATTTGGCCCCTGGAGGATTTTTTCCAAGTGTCCTTACTTTTAACATCAGTCTTGTCCTTGCGCCTCAAACTTGTATCTTTGTGACACTCGTTCCTCCTTTTTAACGTAACATTCTTTTATTCTTTTTCCAAAATTATTGAAAAAAGACAAAAAAATCAAATATACCCCAAAAAGAGGAAGGGAAAATTATTTTCTTTTTATTCGCAGCATAATGAGTCGCCTTTGGATAAATCACATATCTTCGTTTGTTCGTCAAACTCTGGGATTTAATACAACCTTAGGAAGTTGTTCTCCCTACATAGAGTTGTGTCCTCCTCCGTTTGGTTATTCTTCCAAACATATGGAGAGTTTGTGTTGCCTCATGCCTCGTAAACTTATGTTAATTCCATGCTGCCTGAGTCTCATCATTTGCCGTGCTATTGTCCAAGGGAAGTTTTTACCAAGCCTGAGTCAACCCCTCTACAGTTTGTCTCTTTCCCTCATTCCCGGCCATCCCAAAAGTCCAATCAAGTCTTTGTTCAAAATCGATGAAGCCTTCAGTCTGATACTGAATATTCTCTAGTCCATGACCGATGAGCCATCGAAGACCTCTGGGTAGTGAAGTCGTACACTCATATTACACTCCTACCCAAGTTTTGAAGATTTTGAAGTTGTTGCTCGATCTCTGAAGACCTCATCTCCGACCATCAGGCCTTATCAGCTTCTAGAAGATGGACACTCTACATGTATATCTTTTTGATTTCGAGATGTAGCTCTACTATGTATTGCTCGTGGCTACACTTTATATAGTTATATGACATGGATCTACAGTGTATTTGATTGGTAGCCATGATTTTATTTTATCCCGAGCATGGGTATGCCCGCCTCAGTGAGACAATTATTCTTTTGCAGATGACACCTCCTGATTTCTGGTCCCCGGGCTCACTTGTTCGACACATTGGTGAAGATTGTTAATGTATTTCAGCCATCAGATGTTCTTCTAACCTCACACATTAGGGGGCATCTGTTATAACCCTAATTTTCACCAGACATGCTTACCTGGCATTAGGCCATCTTAGATTCCTTATTTTCCAAAACACTACTGAACAACTCTTCTTAAAAACCCCTTTTATAAATACCCATGTACCCTGCTCCATTACTGCACACGTGTACACGCTAGCTGACCCAAGACAGCCCGCATGTACCTACAAAAGCACAGAAAAATGAAAGTTGTTGATGGAACACTCAGCTTTGGGTAAGTTAACTAAACCTTTCGGCCATGCATGGTCGGTCACTCGACCAAATGCCTAGCTTCTTCTAGCCTATAAAAGAAGGGTTAGGGGTCCCATTTGAAAGGAGGAGAATCATAGTAAAGAAACTATACCCGATTAAGCATTCCTTTTGTCCCAATCTTTATCCATCCTTGTGAAAAGAGAAGTATAGAGCAAAGAAGTTGGAAGACAGTGGAAGAAGAGCCCAGGACCAGGATCAAGGAGCAGTGGCCAACTTTATCATTGTAAGGTATCATTGTGAAGTTAATAAAAGAATTGATTTTCCCATCCTGCCATATGAGATTGTCATTATTGGAATATTGATTTTATGATTGATTAAATATCTAACCTATTAGTTCATAGATCAAATGCATGTGGAGTTCTTTCTTTGTCTTTAGTGAATGGAGGTCAACATTGGGAGGAGAGTAGTAGTCAAAGAACGACCAAGTGTGAAAAGGGATCGACATCAAAACACGAAAAATAAGGTACGTCAACTTAATCTCTTGAGCCTTGTATTTACATATGAGTAATGGGGTTTAGGCATGGGATGATGGTAAAAAGTCATAATCTTTAGGTCATTTTTGCATGCATGATAAAACCCTTAGTGCTAGTCCGTAGGAGGGATTTCCCACCCACGACAGTAAGACATTTGTAGACTTTGAATTGATTGAGATTGTTGATGATACATGTCCTTATCCTGTGCTTTCAACAATTCGACTATTTTTTACCTAAAGAAAAGAAGAATGAAATTTGAGGGTAATGGCCTTGAGGTCATTGCACCTCTCGACCCAGATGAAGGTCATAGATACATAGAACCTATCAGAGAAGAAGACCGTGCATATGAGCTAGAGAACATCTATAAACTGACAGCAAGACAATAGGATTACATTAATCCCACAACAGATGGAAATCTAAGTTGGCGAAGTGAAAGTGCATGTTCATCATATTCAGAGGAAGCATTGGAAAATTGGTAGAATAGAATGTACAAAGTCTCTACATGGCGATGTGCCACATTGACCGGAGGAGTTTGTTGGATTGGCACATAAGTAAGTCATATTCCTACATTTGATGGCCTGAATCATTTAGAGACATTTCTAGCTAAATTTGAGAAAATTGCACTAGTACAACAGAGGATGTTGGCACTAGATGAAGCATTGAAATCAACACCAGCTAGATGGTGGGTAACAGACAAGAAGAACATCATGAAATAGGTACAATGTCACACCTTATTGATAGTGTGGTTTTCAAACCAAACTGAAGGATGTGAAGTTTGATACACAAGTCAAAGTTTTCCTAAGGACCATATGCGAAGTTGTGAGGAGGCCTGGAGAAATATTCCTAAAAAACAGTGGGTGCATAAGTTCATTAACACATTGGACACTACACCTATCAACTGGTATCTTAAAGAAGAACTACGCTTCATCACTACATATTGGTACGGTATGACTCGTAACTTTATAGATACCTTTTTATTTTAAAGTCAGTACCCTACAGTAGATCAGGATTTACAAATTATAAGACAGAAGGTCTTTGAGGAGGCACCTAACCTCCCTCTTGACCAAGAAAAAGATCAATGGACTGCGCCTCTTCAACGACTACATGATTGGTACAATATTAATGTTGATGAGGATGATGACCTGAGGGATGTAAACATTTTAGAAATTGAATGCCAAAGAGACATAGAAGGGCTAGGGATTGAATTACCTTTTGTTGGGAAGCCCATTAAAATTAAGAAGGTTAATATTGGAACAGAGGAAACACCTAAGTTAGAAAATGTTGGAGACTATTGGGATGATGCTACTATTAGCAAGATCACAGAACTATTGCATGAATATCAAGATTTGTTTCCAACCAAGTTCATAGACATGAAGGGCATTAAAGGGTCCATGGGGGAAATTAATATCCCTTTGAGACCAGATGCAAGACCCATCAAGCAGAGACCCTACAGACTAAATCCCAAATAGAAGCAGAAAGTTAGGATTGAACTGGATAGAATGTTGGAAGCAGGAATCATAGAACCAATTGAAGAATTTGAATGGATCATCCCTATGGTGGTCCAAGATAAGAAGTCAGGAGAAATCAAAATTTGCGTAGATTTAAGGAAACTGAACTATGCATGCCTACATGACCCCTTTCCTACACCCTTTACTGATGAAGTTCCAGATAATGTAGGAGGACAGAAGGTCTACTCATTCACAGATGGATTTTCAGGCTATCACTAGATTAGAATTGCTAAGGAAGATCGACATAAGACCACAATTGCAACAGAATGGGGTTCTTTTTAGTACATTGTGATGCCTTTTGTCTTGAACAATGCACCAACCATATTTTCTAGGGTGGTGGTCGAAGCATTTAAGGACTTTTTACACAAGTTCTTGGAAGCATACTTTGATGATTGGACTGTTTTTACCCTAATAAAGGATCATATTGAATGCTTGAGATTAATGTTAGATAAGTGCAGGCAATGTCAGGTTGCCCTGAATCTGAAAAAGTGTATTTTCTTTTCACCCTTTGGAGTGTTGCTAGGGCATATTGTGTGTAAGCAGGGGTTGTTGGTAGATCCTTCCAAGATCGCTATCATTGTCGATCTACCTCCTCCTACTTCAGTTAGAAGGTTGTGCATTGCAATAGGACACACTGGGTACTACATAAAGTTTATTAAGGGTTATGCATAGATAATCGCACCTATGGAGAAGTTATTAAATAAATATAGTAAGTTCCAATGGATAGAAGAATGTCAGCAGAGCTTCGACACACTAAAGAAAAAAATGGTTACTGCGCCTCTCTTGGTTTTTCCATATTGGAATAAGGAGTTCAATGTTCATGTCGATGCTTCGTCCATTGCATTAGGAGCAGTTTTAGCACAACCAAGTGAATTATGCATTGACCACCCCATAGCCTTTGCTATAAGGAATCTTTTTACAGCTGAAAGGAACTATACTATGACTAAGAGAAAAGGCTTGGCTATGGTATATGCACTGCAAAAGTTTAGACACTATTTTCTGGGAGGACATTTTAAGATGTTCACTGATCATTCTGCATTGAAATACTTAGTCAATAAGCCAATGTTGGGGGGACGAATATGCATATGGCTACTACTATTTCAGGAGTATGACTTTGAAATTGTGGTCAAGCCAAGAATAATGAATAAAGGAACCAATCACTTATCCAGGTTAGAACATGGAGAGGAACCTACTAGTATGGAGGATACACTTCTAGATGCACAATTGTTGGCCATCAGAAAAGTCGATGATCACTTTGCCGAGATAGTTCAGTCCCTATCTGTAATAACCCAAGTATGAGCCCCAGTTGTATTTATAAATTGTAAACATGTTTTGTAGGCTGGTGAGTCGAGTTATAATAATATAGGAGGCTTATTTGGTGATTAGGCCGGAGAGCCTAGGTGTTAAAGGACAGGAGCCTGATTTTGTATATGTAATTATGCAGATCATTAATAAAATATAAACATTGTTGTGTGCAGACCAACCACGAAAAAAGAGTGATGGGGGACTAAGCTTCCATAAGGTTGGGTAAGGGTGGAGGCTACGTGTGTGGGCCTAGGGGCTAAGCTAGGGGGCTTACCTCTAAAGGGGATCATAATTTATTATTATTTCCTAAAGGCTAAGGTGGACAATTGATGAGTGTTGTCCTAAGTTCCTAGGAAAGGGGAACGAATGAAAATGTGGTGCATGCAGCTCTAGGAAGACAAGTGTCGACCTAGGCACATGTAGTTAAAATTCAAAGCGTCAGCTAAGTTGGGGGTTCGCTCTTCCATTCTATCATCCTCCACTTGAGTTCGCGGGGATGCTCGTCTGAACCCTTTTTTGGCCTCTGCCTCTGTATCCGCATAACCACAACAATGAAGGTTGTTTGTGCACCATTATTCCACCCTCGACCTGAAATTGTGGCTGGCCATTCCGGAACTCTCTGTGAATCCCATGGCCTCTATATTCAACCTTTGTAATATTCACGCACGCACATGAGACCCAAAATCCATGAACCGTTCTGCATCTTCTGATGAACCTGACACCTAAGTAATCGCCTTAGTTGTATTTTGTTTCATCATGGGATGTTTCTGCCTGTGGTGCCATGCCCATCTGTTGTTGCTACTGTCATCCCTGTGTGAATGGGTGTTGAACCATGGTTGTTGTCCTCACCTGGCTAGAGATGATTCGAGGAGTGTTCTGAAGAAGCGGGTTGTCAGGCCCATGGTAGAAGAGGCAGGTTGTCAGACCTGTGAGAATCTCCCTCCAGGTTAGAGATTTTGTTGGGAAGTGGTTTTCTCCTAGAGAGAGTCCATCACCAGCTACAGAGCTCTAAGAATTCTTGATCCAACCTGTTGTCGAGACCCAGAGAGGGAGGTGAAGCACCGATGGACTTTTCTTGTGAAGGTGTATACTCTCGGGTGGAATAGGCATGTGGGGAATGAGAGTCTATGAGTAGTGGGCATAAGAAGGCTCTTGGAGAGAATCCTTTTGGTTGCTCTGTGTAGTTTTCATGTAACATCATCTTAGTCTGGATTCCCTTGCCTTGGGTGGAGCTTAGTCCCAGCTCAGGGGTGACCCACTACTGAGCATGATGAGAAGCGTGGTCTAAGTCTAGGAGGTTCATGGAAGGTATGCACGTAGTTGGTGGAGTTACTAGAGTTTCAAAGATAAGTATCATTATGTGTTTAATTTCAATTAAAATGCATGTATGGGATGCTTGTAATATTATCATGTATTCCATTGCAAGTGGATTTATTTTTATTCTATTTAAGTCTGTATGATGGAAGTAACTCTATGTTAAATGTATTAATTTGATTTAATATGTATGTTAATGTTCTGCGTAGTAACGTTTCCCAACAGTGGGGTTGATGGCCAGGGATGTTAAAATATGGTATCAGAGCTTTAAATTCAATGTTAAGGTTGTGTTGGCAGCGTTTCCTGGCCTTTGGAAGGTCGAGGATGTTACAATATGGTATCAGAGCCAGGTTACAACACTGAGCTTGGATGGGCCATGTTAGTGGAGGTTGAAGCAAAAGTTTTAGAAAGAATTGTTTTTGAAGTAGACAAAATTTGAGTTCAAAGCCAAGGTTTCAACGTTGAGCCTGAATGGGCTGGGTAAGTGGTCATTAGTCCCAAGGTTTCAAGAGGAAATTGTGTCTGGAGGACCAATTTAAAACCTTATAACCTTCCTGAGTGCCAAGAAGTTACCTTGGTCATGTTACAAAGCTCAGGAGGAGTAGTGATGTCGTAAAACCATGACATAAGTGATATTGGGTCGCAGAGTAATGTGGACCTTAGGATCTGTTCGGGAGAAGGAAAATCCTTCAAAACCATCATATCTGGTAATGTTGTGAGGAAGTTAGTTGTGAATTCCTTTGGAAATCCACAGAGTAACAGAGTTTGTTCTATGCCATAGGATCTGTTCGGAAGGAAGGGAAATCCCTTATGACTGTCAGATTTGGGGAAGGTGCAGAAGGGTTAAACTGGAATCCCTTCCGACTTAGAAACTTCAGTGAAGTTTGATGCCAGAAACAAGAGAAGGGCCAAATCCTAAATCTCTGAAGTGGATCTACACCGTCGATCTGGAGAGGAGAGCTCGACCGTTGGATCAAGCCAATGTTAAAAGGTCAAACGCAGTAGTGAAGGGCGAAATCTCCCGAAGAGCCGAAGTAGTGAGTCATGATGATGTCACTTGGATGGACATGGACACATGGGATGTGTGCCATGTGTTAGTGGGTTTCAAACCCGTGGAAGGTTGAAATTCGATATGGAACATGGCGTGTGACACCCATCTGATTGGGCCATGAGTCAGTCGCTAGTATGCTGCCATGTGGCACTCTGTATGAGCATGGCTAGTGGGGTAGAGGTTATGTAACGTAGTTAAAGGTCAGAGGGCCCACACTGGCATTGATCATGATACATCAATATCAACGACCAGGAGGCATTGCGGGGACCCAATTTTCATGGGAGTTAATTCTCCAAGATGGTCCCACAATCCAAACCATGGTTTCACCGAGGGGTTACGTGTCAACGTCAGAAGAATTGTGGGATGAAAGACAGGTTACTCCAAACCAACGTTGCATGCCCCCACAATTGGAAAATGTTAAGTGATATGACGTAATGACGTCACCAAGGGTGATTGGGAATGTTCAGAGATTAATAGTTTAGATGTGTGGATGCAAGATCCTTCGAAGCTCCAAAGTCCCAAAGACCCAAAACTCAGACGCCTAAAGTTCCATAGTAAGTGTTAGCCGTCGGATGATGAGTAGACGTGGACGGTTGATCCTCCCTACTTCATGAGTTTGGTAATCTGAAACTCTGAGAGATGTTTGTGTGGTGCGTTGAAATCTTCTGAAACCAAAGGCCCGAGTAAGAACCTAGTGATCTAGCGCTTGGTCATGACCCATGGTTGCGTGGGTTGGGGACTTAGAGAAAGGGGATAGTGCCCGAAATTTATTATAGAGCAGAGAAAATCTCAGAAGAGACAATGCAAGGAGTGTATGGGAGACAAACTCATTCTAAGTCTTAAAGTTCAGAAGAGATAACTCTTACAAGAGCGAAGATGAGCACCAGGAGGGGGACTCGTAGGAGAAAGGTCAAAGGTCGAAGCCTTTGAACACTAACAAAATATTCCAAGGCAGAAGAAGTCAAAAGCTCAAGAGGAGGAGTGAAAAAAGCCGTCAGATCAGTTGTGAGAAGAAGTTTGGACCATCAGATCTAGAAGGGCATGTGGCGACAGATCATGAACTCCAGGTGAAAACACTCTAGGAGAATGTGAAGGATGAAAGTTTGAAATTGTTGAAGCCTGAACAACCGAAGTAGCTGGGAGCCATTGATCTAGGTTGGACAGGTGTCACTAGATCGTGAACTTCAGAGGAACGTACTCCAGGGTTTCTGAGAAGTTTTGTTTCGGAATAGCCCGAAGTGTCGAAGTCCCGAAATGACGAGAGTGATCAATGTGAAGGAGGACATGTGGCACCAGATCTGAAACTTCGGGAGCAGAGCACTCTGGAGGAAAGTAGAGGGTGAAAGTGTCGAAGTCCCAAAGGAGATCTCGATCGTTGATCGAGGAAGAGGTCGAAGGAATGTTGATCTGGTCTTAGTCGGAAAGATTCGAAGTCCCGAAGAGAATCAAGGTCATTGATTTGGAGAGGACGTGTGGCAGAAGATCTGTCACTCTAGGGAATTCACTCCGGAGATTTGTGTGTGTAGAGATGTGAGAAATCTCGAAGGTCGGAGATCCAGAGTTCATCAGAACCGTCCGATTGTTGAGGACAGGTGTCAATAAATCTTCCACTCCGGAAGATTTTCATATGGGGAAAAACAAATAGTTGAGAGTTGAAACTCCCAAGGGCTAGAGAGTCGAAATCAACTATAGTTGTTGATTTGGAAGGGAGCTACGTGTCAACAAATCGTGTAGATTTGCGATCGCGTGTGGAAGGAGGATAGATAGAAACTATTGATTGTGGATCATCACCATGGGATTTGAGATAGAAAGACGAGTTGGATTGCAGAGCCAAAACTTGCTTGGATGTTAAAAATCTGAGAGCGGGCCACAATTTATATACCACGGTTTAAGAAAAAGGATACGTGGCAACTAGAGGAGAATTGCGGGGAAAAAAAGAGGGTTGGTCTAAAACCACTCTTTCCCATGCCCGCAATCACACACTTACGTGAGGTCATAGCCCATGGTCTTATGAAGGAAAGGGATAATCAACAAGGGGCTAGCACCAGAAACTTGGAGTTTTGGAAGCGCATAGGAATAGCCTGCGGGTCTATCAAGACCTACACACAGAAGGAAATGAGAACTGTGTATAATTGTTTTGGGTTCAATCACAAGCCGAAGAGTCAATGCGACTCAGAATTTTGAAATATCCTTTGACCGGGAGGTCAGCAGACCCCGCTGAGGTAGGGGCACTGCATCGAAAGTGCTCAGGGAAGAAATAGTCATGTATAGTGACTACAATGAGAGCACAAGAAGATTTA
>WSFP011362116.1:0-32968 GCA_009831015.1 Picea engelmannii
ACATATTTACAAAGTACTCGGTGCAATGAATGATAAGTGGACTATTTAAAACCATAAAAAACTGGTCAGTTGTGACTAATAATCATGGGATATGGGCTGCAAATTAATGACCTACTCTATGTAGATATACTCCCCAAAATTATATCTCATATGTTTAGATGTGTTATATATGCGTCAATTTGGTCTAGATTTAGTGGTTAAGAGGAGAAACATTTATCATCCCCACCTAGATTCATATCTTGCTTGTAACATGTCTACCCTTATGGGATAATTAGGGTTGGAAAGGTACCAACAATCTCACTCTCAGTCAAGTGCTTGAGGTTGGGGTGAGACATTTCCAAACATTTTATCCCATGGAGCTAGCTCAATCGGTTCTCACCAATGTTGCTAGACTCTTGGCTAGCTTTATGCCAACATGTAACTAATTTGAAACCCTTTGGATGAAGCGCACTAGTTTACACCAACAAATTTATTAGATATGTCATCCACAAATGTGAAAAATCATCTCTTAATTTCCCTCACAATCATAACTTATAAAAGTAAAAATATCAATCCAAAGAAAAACATTGTCAAAGCATTGTCATGCATTCTCTTACAAAATGAATATTTTATTGCAATTTTCATCTTCTACCTATGCAATGGACTTTACCTTCAATCAAAATCATGAGGGAGGGCCCATTTCCATACATAGAATGACCCATCAAGGGTGAGATGTAAGCATTCTTGATGCCTTTTTTGAAATGATTCAAACTTAGTCTCATGGAATTTATCTACTTGTTCTGTTATTAATAAGTGAAATTCATAGCAAAGCTGCTTATACTTGCCTCTTAAAATTGTTTGATATAATAGTTGTATGTAGTCTAGAACCAAAAGTTAAGGTAATTATGAAACATTTAAAAGTTGTAATTGTTGAATTTTCACTATGCTTGGCTCAAGCATGAGGTTTATTTCATTTTAGTCATGTACTTGAACCATACACAAATGCAGCTATACCATTCACAATTGTTGCAATAACCAATATCACAAGAAGAAATACCATGCACAAGAACACAAGAAATATCCTGGGAAAATCCTTCTCAACAAGGGAGAAAACCCAACAATCCTTTGCTATATTCTCAAGAGAATATCCTTCAACCATGAAACCCTAATGTACGCAAGAGGGTGCTCTACTACCTTGAAACTTGTGCCCAAGAGAAGTGTGCACTTCAGCCTTAGAAGTTGTACTTGCTGAAATTTCAAAATCACATGTGTGTTGTGTTTCCTCAATGGAGAAATCACTTTTATTTATACTATATTGGACACATCAAAAGTGGTGTCTATTGGCACAACAAGACCAGGGATGATTTTAAGGATGGAAATTTATTTTAAAATGTAGAAACCTTGACAAATCTTACTAATCCTTCATATGCCAACTATAAATGTTTGGTGATATTTATGTAAAAATATTGAAATTTCTAAGGATTTTATATAGTTTTTATAAAGTTTTGGCGATTTTTAAGGTAAAATAATTTTATCCTATAGAATTTGGGCGAATCATTTTTAAAATAGCAAATCTCATTTTTGGAAAAACCATGGAAAATTAGCCCATGAGCGAAATTTAGCCCCTAAAATCATCCATGAACAAGACCGACCTCAATAACTCAGAATATAATTAATAATTACAATATTAATTATCTTTTACATTAATTATCTTTCACTTTATGGTGGGGTCGACCTGTACCCTTTACATCACAATTAGGGTTATAGGTAAATCTTACTTTTAGAAAATATAGAAAGAGATATCACACACCCACTAGTGCTCAGCCACTAGGGGCACATCCACCTGTGCTCAGCCACGAGGACGTCCTACTCAACATATCTCTATCTCACTGAGTCTCAGAGGAGAATCATCTGGAGTACCACATCGTCTCAACTCTCTACATAGAGGATAACGATACACCCATCACATGGGCACCATTACCCCACACATGGGCACATAACGTTCCATCTTAGCGTCAAAGAGGAATGACACACCCATTTCATGGGCACACCCAACTCATGGGCTCTCTCATAGGCCGACTCACTCAGTCTATGTACTTGAGGATGTCTCACGAAGCTGTAATCATCAACACTCCCTCTCATATAGGGAGGCATTCTCCACCAGGCCAAGTCTCTCACATCAGTACTTGAACTTCGTCTTGGCAAGTGGTTTGGTGAAGATATTTGCAATTTTCTCATGTGTAGGAAGGTATTGCACGTGTACTACTTTCCTCTCTACCATGTCTATGATATAATGATATTTTATCTCAATGTGTTTCGATCTATCATGAAACACAGGGTTCTCAGAGAGATTCACACAACTTTGGTTGTCACAATGAATAATGGTAGGATCCATCTCATGATCAAATAAATCTGTCAGGAGCTTGTGAAGCCACATTGCTTCACGGACTGCCACACTTAATGCTATATACTATGCTTCTATGGTACTCAAGGCCACAAAGCTCTGTTTCCTACTGCACTAGGAATCCATGGCAGGCCCCAAGGTAAAACAAAAATAAGGTGTGCTCTTCCAGTCTTCTATGCTCCCTGCCCAATCTGCATCGACATATCCCTACAAACTCAAGTCTACACTAGAGGCATATCTCATGCCATATCCAACTGTGCCTTGTAGATATCTCAATACATGCTTCACTACTATCTAGTGAGTATGTCTCGGCTTACTCATGAATTGACTAAGTACATTCATTGCATAACATATATTAGGTATGGTGTTAACCAAATACATTAATGATCCAATCAGGTGTTGGTACAAATGTGGATCAATCTCTCCTGAATCAGTAGAAGCATCATTAATTTTATTCAAATCCATCACCATTGGTGTAGGCATGGATTTGCACTATGTCGTACCAAACTTATTCAATATCTCCACTGTATATTTTCCTTGACTCAGGAAAATCTCATCAGTCCTCTAACATACTTCTAGTCCTAAGAAGTAGTGCATCATACCTAGATCCTTCATCTCGAATTCAGAAGTCAATGCTCGCTTGCATTCAACAATAAGTCTTTCTGAACCGGTGAGGAATAATTCATCCACATACAGGACCAAGATCAAGCACTCGTCACCAACAATGTGTTAATATAGGTTTGGATCAACAAAGATTTTGTTGAAGCCCAAACTCATCAAGAATCCATCCATATTATCGTACCAAGCACAAGGTGCCTGCTTTAGTCCATACAAGGATTTCTTCAACCTGCACACATGAGATTTCTCATTGTGTATCACGAACCCTTCTGGTTGCTCGATGTAATCTTCTTCCTCAATATCACCATTGAGAAATGTTTTCTTTACATTCATCTGATGTAGTTTCCAACCCATGGATGAAGCTAGTGCAATGATAGTACAAATGGAGGTGTATCAGGATACTGGAGCAAATGTCTCCTCATAAAAAATTCTCTCCACCTATGAGAATCCTCTGGCTACAAATATCGTTTTGTATTTCCCAACACTTCCATTAGCTGCATGCTTGATTTTATAGATCTACTTGGAAGTTACCACAAAATTCCCTTCTGGTCTCGGAACAATATCCCACACATCATTCTTCAAGATGGATTGATACTCTTCTGCCATGGAATCTTGCCATACCTGTTGACATGTCACTTCTCAATGATAAGAAGGCTCAATATTAATGATGTGGCTCATGGCTAAAAATAGTTCAAAAATATATTTGGTCTCTTTCTCTCTCAGAATGTTCCTTGAGGAGTTTCATGTCCCTCTCCCTCCTACAGAGTTTTTCGAGCCCAGGCAGGTCTTTTATGTCCTATTACAATGTCTTTGGGAACACCAACTGGAGCAATTGGATCAACTGGAACAACTGGATCAACTGGAACAATGGTTGTCTCCCTCTGAACTATTGAATGGGGAGAAGGTATTGTCTCGATATCAATCTCCATCTGAGATTCTATGGATCTTTGAAAGCCTATCTCTTCTTCAAAGATGACATATCTACTTACCTCAATCTGTATTTGACCAGGGATGTAGATTCAGTAAGATTTTGAAGATTCATTGTATCCAACAACCTTTCTTCCTGAGGGGTCTAGGTTGGATCTCTTTTCTTTGGGTACATGAAGATATACTAGACAACCAAATATCCTGAAGTGTCCTAACTCATGCTTCACTCCGGTGAAGGATTCTTTGGGATTCATGCTCTTCAAAATATGGTGAGGACTCATGTTTTGACCATATATTTCTTTCATAGATGCTTCTGTCCATATAATCATAGGTAGATGTTGATCATGTATCATTTCTTTGGTTGCTTCAGTGATGGTTCTCTTCTTCCTCCTTCTCAAATAGTTTTGACTCCCTCCGAGTCAAGTGAATCCCTCTGAAGTATGAAGGATAAGCATCTTCCTTTATTTTTAACATGCCTGGAACAAGAAAACAAACCAAAAGAAACAAGACAAGAATATCTCCTAGAGGATAATAATGAGTACATTTCTAGAATCAAAACAATTTAAGGATTGTTGTCACAACTACAATGCCTACTTGTAATGTAGAAAACCTAGAAATGTAGGTTAGAGGTATGATAATTAAAACAATCAAAACTGGAGTGTTCACTTCCAGTGTGTTGTTCCTATGAATGCACTGAGATCCCTCTAGATCCATGATTGCGGAAAAGGTTCCTTCCTTCTGCAAGTACCCTCATGACAATGATACAAATAATATATACAAGTGCATACTTGAGAGTGTTGATATGAAGAGGAAGGCTTCATCTTTGATGTATTCATCTCTCTGATGTGGCTCTGTATTTGTCTTCCAATATTCTTCATGTATTCTGAAGTTACTTGATTTCTCAAGCCTATCTTCCAATAGAGTTATGTTCTTCATGGTTTGTAGATTCTTCCACAAACCCTTAGTAACTAGGCTAGGAAACCTAACGTCTAGGCTAGGCTAGCAAGATTAGGTTTCGTTGGAATTATGACTGCCGAAAATAAGACTTAAGAGAGTCACAGGAATACTGGTGAGATATAGGACTTCTTCAATGGGTTGTAGAAACCCTACAATTGTAATTTATGAAATTTCTGTAGAAAATTGCGGAACCCTAGAAACCCTAGGGCCAAAAATCCAAAATTCTCGGAATTGCAATATGAGAATTGTTGGAGGTGCGTCGAGGGAGGCCATACACCCCTATGCAATTTTTATCCCCAATGTTTCAATATTAAGTGCTTGAACACCAAAAAAAATTAGGGTCGTACAGATTTATGACAACCCTAGGAGGGTCGTACAGTTCTGCAGAAGAGAGAGGACAACTGCTAGAAGCTTGTACAATGGATTCTTCAATACCTATGCTCTGATACCATGTTGAATTTTAATTATGCTTGGCTCAAGCATGAGGTTTATTTAATTTTAGTCATGTACTTGAACCATAAACAAATGCAGCGACACCATTCACAATTGTTGCAATAATCAAGATCACAAGAAGAAATAGCATGCACAAGAACACAAGAACACAAGAGATATCCTAGGAAAACCCTTTTCAAAAAGGGATAAAAACCCAAAAATCCTTTGTTATATTCTCAAGAGAAGATCCTCCAACCATGAAACCTTAATGCACACAAGAGGGTGCTCTACTACCTTGAAACTTGTGCCGAAGAGAGGTGCACACTTCAGCCCTAGAAGATGTACTTGCTGAAATTTCCAAAATCACATATGTTGTGTTTCCTCAATGGGGAAATCACCTTTATTTATACTAGACTGGACACATCAAAAGTGGTGTCTATAGGCACAACAGGGCCGACCTCAATAACTCAGAATATAATTAATAATTACAATATTAATTATCTTTTACATTAATTATCTTTCACTTTATGGTGGGGCCAACCTGTACCCTTTACATCACAATTAGGGTTACAGGTAAATCTTACTCTTAGAAAATATAGCAATGGATCTCACACACCCACTAGTGCTTAGCCACTAGGGGCACGTCCACCTATGCTCAACCATAGGGACATCCTACTCAACAAATCTCTATCTCATTGAGTCTCACAGGAGAATCATCTGGAGTACCACATCGTCTCAACTCTCTACACAGAGGAGAATGATACACCCATCACATGGGCAACTTTACCCGACACAGTGGAACACAACGTTCCATCTCAGTCTTAGAAATGAACGACACACCCAACTCATGGGCTCTCTCATAGGCCGACTCACTCAGTCTATGTCCCGGAGGATGTCTCACAAATCTTTAATAATCAACAATAATAATGTGTTACTTATGTGCAGCCTAAAGTAAAATAAAATTAATAGTGGGCATTGTTTGTATCAATGTGGCTACTCCATAGCTAATACTTCCAATTATAACTACAATCAAATTGGAGGCCTAGATATTTTTAAGAATGAATTACCTCCTATTTATCACAAATAAATATGATAGTTATATCCTTACCACAAGTAGTTATTCCCATTACAATGTACTATAAAACATATAACATATTAAACAAGTGTTAGTTTATATGCTCTTGAACATACTATAAGGTGTGTTTGATTAGACAATAATCTCTTTAATTTAAACTTTATTTAAACTTATTTTAACATTAGCCTTCCAATTATTATAAATTAAATATAACTATGTTTTAGTCTTAATTTTACATTCACAGATTTAATAAACCCAAGATAAAAAATGGAAACACACATTTAATGAATGCCCAATCGAGAAAGAAGTGAGATCTCCAAGCGATGAAATTCTAATTCCAATTTAAAGAAAACAAATGTACAAATTTAACTACAATGTAGTGATGAAATTCCAAAACCAATTTAAAGAAAAAAGAATTGTACAAATTTCAACAAATTTAACTACAATGCAGTGGAGTCACATGTTCGCCATAAAAATAATAATTTTAATTTTAATTTAATAATATAAAATTAAAATTCATTAAAATTCATTTAAATTTATCCTTGTAGAAATCAAAGCAACATTAAAATATGTTATCTTTTAAAATGTGCAATCTGGCTCAACATCCATTGCCCAAACACTTAAAATATGAGAAAACAACAAACACAGGTGAGGCTACGCTCACTTCTCTATTGAATGAAACACTGATTACATAATTATATAGGAAACTAACCTACCTAGTCGGTTACATGCAAACCACATAAACTAGACTCTATAAATAGTGAATTAGACTTCAACTACGAACTGACTCTTAGAAGTGACTCTTACTCCATTATTTCCAAGTCTCCCCCTTAATGGAGAATGGATTGACTTCTACACCTAACATCTCCCTAAACAACTCAAACTTATTCTTTCCAAGAGGCTTAGTGAAAATATCAACAACATTTTCACTAGTATTACAATACAAAAGAGTTATTTCATTTGATTGCAACTTTTCTCTAACAAAATGATATTGAGCATCAACATGCTTTGTTCTTGCATGAAAAATCAGATTATTCGCCAGCTTGATTGAAATTTGATTATCAAATTTGATCATTGTAGGTTCCTTTCGTTCTTCTCCAACATCTTGAAGAAGTCTTCTTAACCAAACAGCTTCACAAGTTGCTGCACACAAGGCTTTATATTTTGCTTCAATAGAAGACAAAGATACAGTAGGTTGCTTTTTACTGCTCCATGAAACAACCCCAGATCCAATGCCAAATACATATCTAGTGGTTGATCTTCGATCATCCAGATTGCCAGCCCAATCATAATCTAAGTAACCTGTCAACTCAACATCAAATGCATCAATATATTTAATACCATAATCAAGTGTTCCTTTTAGATACCTGAGTACCACCTTTGTTGCATTCCAATGGATTTCTAGAGGTTTCGCCATAAATTGAATTAACATACTCACATAGTATGCAATATCAGGTCTGGTTGTGGTGAGATAATTCAAACTACCCACCATCTATCTATACATAGTTCCATTCACCTCCTTCGAACCATCACCACAATAAAGTTTCACATTCTACTGCATGGGAACAATAGAAGATTTACACTGATCCATTTTAAATCTCTTAAGTACTTCTCTGACATACTTACTCTGACAAACAAAAGTTTGGCCCGCATTTCTCCAAACTTCAAGCCCTAGGCAGTAATGTAACTTGGGTTTGTATATCCATTTGCAAACAATGGATATCCATGGTTTGTAACTTGGCCTGCATTTCTGCAAACAATGGTTTGTAACTTGGCCTGCATTTCTCTAAACTTGGGTTTTTATATCCATTTGCATCCAATGGGATTTTTATGTTTAGGAAATTCAGTCAATTCCCAAGTATTGTTTTTCATTATAGATTCATATTCTTCCTCCATTGCATTTCGCCATTCATCATGTTCATTTGCTTCATCAAAACTCACGATTTATATGACAATTGAAATGCTACTCATTACGGCATCGTATTTATACCTCTCAGGGAGCCGAACTTGTCGTGAAGATATTCTCAACTGATTATCTTCCTCCCCACTTTGTGAAGATCTGTCTTCGCCTCTAGGTGAATTGTGAATGCTTAAATTGTCCATATCACTGAGTCCTTCTTACTGCTACTTCTGACGCTGCGGTTGTGGCTGTTGTTGTTGTGGTTCCTGGTGTTGCTTCTCTTCTTTAACTCCTTCATCAAGAAGTCTATGCCATTCCTCATGACTGTTGTAGTCATGATTTCTTGCTTCCTACGCATGGAAAAGTGCATCTCTACTTGCAAATACTTTGTGAGTAGATGGATCAAACAGTTTGTATGCTTTGAATTCAGAACAATACCCAATGAAAATACATTTAATGGATTTAGCATCCAATTTCTTCCTATTCTCCTTTGGAATATGTGCAAAAGCGTTACACCCAAATACTTTCAAATTATGAATTGCAGGTTTGGAACCATACAAGGCTTCGAAAGGAGTAACATTATCAAGACACCTTGTTGGACTTCTATTCTTTAAATAAACTGTAGTATTTATGGCTTTAGCCCAAAATGCATTCGAGAGATTCTTACCTTTCATCATACTGCGTGCAGACTCTACCAGAGTTTTGTTTTTCCTTTCAGTGACTCTGTTCTGCTGTGGAGTGTGAGGTACTGCAAACTACTGTACTATTCCATGATCTTTTAAATATTCATTGAAGTCCCCTAATTTATACTCTCCCCCTTGATCTGAATGAAGGATTTTGATGGATTTTCCTGTCTTCGTTTCCACCATGGTTCTGAATTCTTTAAAGTACTCGAAGACATCACTTTTTATTCTAAGAAAGAAAACCCAAGTGTATCTCATGCAATCATCAATAAATAACATAAAGTAAAATGCACCTCCTAAATACCTAGTCTGCATAGGCCCGCAAACATCAGTATGCATAGGATCTAACACATCTCTCTTTTTCTTATCAGGATTAGAGGGGAATTCATCTTTGTGCATCTTTCCTAATGCACATCCATCACACACAACATTATCATTCTTTAACATGGGAAGTCCTTCAACCATATTCTTTTTCTGTAATAACAATAAATCAGGATGATTGATGTGTCCATACCTTTGATGCCGAATAATCTCTGTTGGCATAGTTGCAGAAGTAAATGCGTGATGTGCTTTGTTGGTAACATCAAGTTTTTATGGGCCTCCTGCTTTGACTCCCGTTGTAACAGTTTTGAAATGGTCCAGCAGATCCTTCACTATGCAATGATTCTTGAAGAACTCAACCTTCAAGTCCTGATCTGTAATGGTGGACACAAGGATCAAATTTTTCTTTATTCCTGGCACATAAACAACATTACGAATGTGACGAATAGTACCATTCGACAATGTCACGGGAATGTCTCTGTATCCGTTGATCTGATGAGGGCGATCATCTCCAGGATATATGCTAGGTTCATTCTGTGTTTCTTTAAAATTAGTATACCACACCTTATTGCATGTCATATGTAATGGTGCTCCAGAATCAACAAATCGGGAATCAAAATCATCCCTTTCAGCAGATAAAGCAGCATTAGACAAAACAACCTAAGATCCCGTGAATCAAAATTTGAGTGTTCATCAATATCATCACTAGCAATAAATAATCCGAGATATTGATTTGAATATTTTTCTACATAATGACCTTAATGTGTTCTAGGTTTATTCCTAGCCTCATCACTCTTCTTCTTATGACAATCTTTAACAATATGTCTAGGTCGACCACAATAAAAACAACTCTTTGAATCATTCTTGTTAGATTGCATACCTTGATTAGGCCTTGAATATTGTCTTCTTTGTGATGAACTGCCTCCTCTGCCTCTTTTGCCTGGTCTCCCTCTCGAGGATCTCTTATTTGAGAATAGTGCCAAATCTGTATTGCAAGACTTTAGATTCCCTTGCCTCTCTTCCTCTTGCACCAAAATACCTGTCAGTTCTTCAAACGTAGGAGGTTTCTCCCTTGCTGCGAGACCTGTTACGAACATATGATAATCTTCTAGCATACCATTTAAGGTAATAGTGACCAGATCAGTGTTGGAGACAATTTCCCCTATATTTACTATCTTGTCTTTCACCTCTTTAATACGACCCAAAAATGAACTAACATATTCATTTCCATCCATCTTAATGCCTAGCAATTTAGTTTTTAGGAATATAATTTGATTTGTGTTGCTAGTTTCATACAATGCTTTAAGTGTTGTCCACGTTGTAGTAGAAGTTGTAGCTTCTCTAATATGTGGAATTATGTTATATTTAATTGACATGCACAACAATACCTTTGTCTTATTTTCACGCTTCTCCCAATCTTGGATCTGTGCTGCTATCGCACCTGAAACTGCATCAAGTTTCACTTCAGTTCCCTTCGCAATGTTGTAGACAACATAGCCTTCCATGAGCGTCTGCATCTTGAATTTCCAATTAATGAAATTTGATCCATTTAACTTTTTGTCTTTGTTGAGGTAGGTCTCTCCCAGCGGATTTGCCATCCCTGCAATTTAGTCTCTGCAAGTGAATAACCAAGGCTATGCAACTTTTTGTCACTCTGTCTTCGGATACCATTGATCCGTCCCAATCTTGATTCTCAACTTTCTTAATAGAAAACCTTAAAAACAAAAAATCCTTAACACCACTTTATATATTAAAAAATAATATAAATTTCTTAAAAAAAGAAACTTTTCCCTTTTTTTGTTTTTAAATACACACATCCTCTTTAATAAAAAAAGTGAATAACTCCCTTTGCACCTCACGCTTTAATAAAAAAATATCCACCACTTTCATAAACTTAAGTGAGCTTCAAACTCCACGCATGCAAGCTATATAAACCTCACACAGGCAAATTAAACCTTCACGTTTTTCTTAAGAAATCATGCATTAAGGAAATCATGTCCCACACAACACTCTTCACTATTTCTCACAGATTACAAACCTTAAAAAAATTCTTGAAGCATAGGTCTACACGTTTTTCTTAAGAAATCATGCATTAAGGAAATCATGTCCCACACAACACTCTTCACTATTTCTCACAGATTACAAACCTTCAAAAATTCTTGAAGCATAGGTCTGCTTTGACCAATAAAATCGTGCCTTTCTCTACTAATATCGCGACTAAGCAAAGATTGCGACCCAAAGAAACTTCATGATGACCACAACTTCACGCTGACTACAAACTTCACCAAATCACCAAAATGAAATGGTTGGCGCTCCTCGGATTCGCTAAGGGAGGTGTTAACGCTCCTATTTAATGGTAGTTGGTGCACTGGGCAGAATTCACAATTCCCTCTGTGTGTGGAATAGGAAGCTTCGACGCTCAGTGCTCCTGAATGCATACAGAGGGAGCACGAGGAGCCGGAAAATATTAATTTCGAATGTGTGAGTGCGTCGATGCTCTCTAACACTGGTTAGGGGGGGCGCCGATGATTTTTTCTCAAATCAAATCAAGATCTCGTGCTTTGGATCTCGCCTCAGAGAGTTGGATCTCCAACGCTGCTCTGATACACCCTTAAAATATGAGAAAACAACACACACAGGTGAGGCTACGCTCACTTCTCTATTGAATGAATTACTGATTACATAATTATATACGAAACTAACCTACTTAGTCGGTTACATGCAAACCACAAACAACTAGACTCTACAGACAATGAAGTAGACTTCAACTACAAACTGAGTCTTAGAACTGACTCTTAGAAGTGACTTTTACTCCATTATTTCCAAGTCTCCCCCTTAGTGGAGAATAGATTGACTTCTACACCTAACATCTCCCTAAACAACTCAAACTTAATCTTTCCAAGAGGCTTAGTGAAAATATCAACAACATTTTCATTAGTATTACAATACATAAGAGCTATTTCATTTGACTGTAACTTTTCTCTAACAAAATGATATTGAGCATCAACATGCTTTGTTCTTGCATGAAAAATTGGATTATTCGCCAACTTGATTGAACTTTGATTATCACATTTGATCATCGTAGGTTCCTTTCGTTCTTCTCCAACATCTTGAAGAAGTCTTTTTAACCAAACAACTTCACAAGTTGCTGCACACAAGGCTTTATATTCTGCTTCAGTAGAAGACAAAGATACAATAGGATTCTTTTGACTGCTCCAAGAAACAACCCCGGATCCAATGCCAAACGCATATCCAGTGGTTGATCTTCGATCATCTGGATTTCCAGCCCAATCAAAATCTGAGTAACCTTTCAAATCAACATCAGATGCATCAATATATTTGATACCATAATCAAGTGCTCCTTTTAGATACCTGAGTACCGCCTTTGCTGCATTCCAATGGATTTCTAGAGGTTTCTCCATAAATTGACTTAACACACTCACAGAGTATGGAATATCAGGTCTGGTTGTGGTGAGATAATTCAAACTACCCACCATCTGTCTATACATAGTGCCATTCACCTCCTTCGAACCATCACCAAAAGAAAGTTTCACATTCTATTGCATGGGAACAATAGAAGATTTAGACTGGTCCATTTTAAATCTCTTAAGCATTTCTTTGACATACTTACTCTAACAAACAAAAGTTTGGCCTGCATTTCTCCAAACTTCAAGCCCTAGGCAGTAATGTAACTCACCAGGATCTTTCATTTCAAAAACTTTTGACAACTGCTCCTTGATTTCATCAATTAATTTCTCTTCATTTCCTCTAATTATCAAATCATCAACATATAAGGAAATCAATACTATATACACCTTCTCATCAAATTTTGTATATAGATTTGGATCACTCTTTCTCCTCATAAAACCTCGTTGAAGAAAGAAAGAGTCTATCCTCTCATACCATGACCTAGGTGCCTGTTTTAGTCCATACAATGCTTTCTTTAACTTACACACTAAGTTTTCTTTCCCTTGTTCCACAAACCCTTCAATTTGAGTCAGGTAAACCTCCTCCTTTAACTCACCATTCAAAAATTCAAATTTAACATCTAATTGGTGCAACTTCCAATGATACTTTGTAGCTAAAGCAACTAACAATATGATAGTATTCAATTTAGCTATTGTTGCAAATGTTTCAGCATAATCAATACCTTTTGTTTGTGAATACCCCTTTGCAACCAATCTAGCATTATATTTGTCAATACTACCATCTGACTTAAACTTGGGTTTGTATATCCATTTGCATCCAATGGGATTTTTATGTTTAGGCAATTCAGTGAATTCCCAAGTATTGTTTTTCATTATAGATTCATATTCTTCCTCCATTGCATTTCTCCATTCATCATGTTCATTTGCTTCATCAAAACTCATGGGTTCTATGACATTTGAAATAATACTCATTAGGTCATAGTATTTATACCTCTCAAGTAGTCGAACCTGTCGTGAAGATCTTCTCAACTGATTATCTTCCTCCCCACTTTGTGAAGATCTGTCTTCGCCTCTAGGTGAACTGTGTCTCCTTGAATTGTCCATATCACTGAGTCCTTCTTGCTGCTGCTGTTGTCGCTGCAGTTGTGGTTGTTGTTGTGGTGGCTGCTGCTACTGATGCTCTTCTTTAACTCCTTCATCAGGAATTCTATGGCATTCCTCATGACTGTTGCAGTCATGATTTCCTGCTTTCTACTCATGGAAAAGTAAATCTCTACTTGCAAATACTTTGTGAGTAGATGGATCAAACAGTTTGTATGATTTGAATTCATAACAATACCCAATGAAAATACATTTAATGTATTTAGCATCCAATTTCTTCCTATTCTCCTTTGGAATATGTGCAAAGTCCTTACACCCAAATACTTTCAAATTATGAACTGTAGGTTTGGAACCATACAAGGTGTTGTTCCTAAGGTTATACCAAGGCTTGAAATATAAAGTCAGGCATTAGGAAATGAGGGAAAGGTTTTCAATGTTTTCCTTTCACTACATAAATAACAAGAGAAAGTTCTTTAAAACGAATTAATATTATAACAGCTCAGAGGAAGTTTCTCGCACCTGAGTTAAAATCAAAATATAGAATGAATGGAAAGAAAAACATAAAGCTACTAATCAAAGCAAGGCATCAAATGATGAAGAATCTTACGTTGTAACAGAAGAAGAAAGTTATTGATGTAATCTTCAATGAAGTATAAAATATAGTATCTAATTAACATACAGGTCTTGTATTAACTAATAGTGAATATAGATGAAAATCTGTTTGTTATTAGACTACTGAGTATAACATAACCATAATAGAGGTTGTACTAAATTGTGATTTTCATTCATCAAAGAAAATATATGAAAGTATGTTGGAATATGGAAAGACAAAGATTATATAACTCAAAATAGACGATATGTAGAATCTCTAGCTTGCATTTGTATTAATTCTCAGTAAAGAGAGTCTTTTCCTTTACAATCGGCAAAAAACATCCTTTGGTGCATTTTCAAAATATATTTTTATACGAGATATTCTAGGAGAGGAAATTGGTACGTTATAAAGAGGGTTTTCAAAGTTGTATAACAATCCTTTAGCTTCTTCAGGATGAAGCAAAAAAGATTCCGAGAACCGTTTATCAGGAGACAAAAAAACTGAAAATGGGGGAAACGAGATACGGGGACTCGGTTCCTCTTACTTGAAAGATATGTAAATGGGAGAACCTGCAGGAGTTGAATCCAAGTGTATGGTATACTTTTCTAGACTTTGTGAGGGTGGGAATTTAGTTCGAGAGATGATGGGATATCAATCGAAATAGACTTTACTGTAGATGTCTTACCTTCACTTACACATGAGGTAGTCAAATGAGCTTTAGAATTAATTTCGGGTAGAACTAATTTAGGGTTTATGGTTTCATGTGGAACCTTAGCCTTAGACTGTGTGGATTTAGGTTGGTAAACCGCAGTAGCATGCTTAAGGAATCCTCTTGGTTTCAGTGTTTTTTCAGGGTTGGAAGCAAGAGTGGTCTGCTTATCATCTGGGTTTTGTCTGGTGTTCCTTCGACTATATGCCAGCTTATTTAAAATGTGGAGTCACCAAGTGAATAATAAAAACTTAACCTTTATAATGTGTTCATTATTTGTCCACTATCAAAGAAAGAAACTTGCAAATGTCGTTCTCCCAAGGAAAAATAACTTCATTTCTCCATCCCCGACAACAATGCCAAAAAGATGTTGTTCCTGAGTTTATACCAAGGCTTGAAATATAAAGTCAGGCATCAGGAAACGAGGGAAAGGTTTTCAATGTTTTCCTTTCACCACATAAATAACTAGAGAAAGTTCTTTAAAATGAATTAATATTATAACAACTTAGAGGTTGTTTCTCGCACCTAATTTAAAATCAAAATATAGAATGAATGGAAAGAAAAACATAAAGCTGCTAATAAAAGCAAGGCATCAAATGCTGAAGAATATTACTTTGTAACATAAGAAGAAAGTTATTGATGTAATCTTCAATGAAGTATAAAATATAGTATCTAATTAACATGCATGTCTTGTATTAACTAATAGTGAATACAGAGGAAAATTTGTTTGTTATTAGATTACCAAGTATAACATAACCACAATAGAGGTTGTACTAAATTGTGATTTGCATTCATCAAATAAAATATATGAAAGTAGGTTGGAATATGGAAAGACAAAGAATACATAACTCAGAATAGACGAGATGTAGAATCTATGGCCTGCATTTGTATTAATTCTCAGTAAAGAGAGTCTTCTCCTTTATAATCGGCAAAAAGCAGCCTTTGGTGCATTTTCAAAAAATATATTTATACGCGATTTAGGCATTTGAAATTCTATCATTCTAAGAATTTGGGTTACATAATGAGAAGGAAAAATGCTTCACTTTGTTATCCCTTGTCATCTCTGGTACTGGAAAGATGCTGTCCTTTCTTTGTCTCCTAGCTCCAACATTAGGCAATACGTGCAACTATATTATTTGACTCCGGAAGTATTTCTTTTCTCTTGTTCAATACATTCAAGACACCTTTCTACCAACTGTGTTATCAACTTGGAAGACTCTGTTTGGTCATTTGCTTCAAATATGTAACATTTCTTTTCCAGTTGTGGAAACCTTTCTCCTACTTATTTATCTTCTATGATGATAGACAATAGTTGTAGATTTGGCTTTATTAACCATTTACCTACTTGAACAATGTTAACCTATCTTACCTGAGATAGTTCAAGTTGGTCTCTTTCCTCGTTTTCCTTAATATCAAGTAGATGTTTGACTATATCTATTTTTCCCAACTTTCTAGAGCTACTTTCCTTATCAAGATCTAACAAATTTTTATTTATTAGACCAAATATTTCTTCACAAGAATCTCTCACCTCTTTAGCCATTTTTCTTTTTTCTACTATATTGTGTTCCCATGCCTTTAGCAGGATGTTACCTTTGGTTTGTTCTTGAATGGATAATCTAGAAGCGATGACCATTTCCTCTTGCGTCATTGATATAATAGCCTCCTAGAAAGAACTTCGATCCACCTTAGCTTCTCTCTCTCTTAAGGTGATTTTATCTAAGGCTTGATCTATCAACTGAAAATGATCCTGGATGATTTCTACTTTAGCAAGTAGACTCTGTTGAGTTGCCTCTATCTTCTTTCGTATTTCCATGGCTTGATTTTGGAATACATTTATATCTATGACATATCTTTCAGTAGAATTTAATTTAGATTGTGGATGTTTTATTAAATTTGCTTGTTGATCTACTTGTGCTTGGCTCGTTTGAGCCAACTGATGCATTTGTTCGAGATTGGATTTGAGATGTCTGATTTCCTATTGGTCATCTTCTCTGGTTTGTTCAAAGTCTTTGTATGTCTCATTCCTGACATTTGTTTCTATAGTTGCTATCTGAGTCTGTAATTTTCTAATCAACAGGTCCTTTTGTTTCAACTGTTCCTTCAAGGTTCCAACTGAATATTGGTTGGTCGTTTCATAAGCCCCCAATGTTCCTGCTATCTCATCGACAAATTATTCCTCTTCTAAGGCTTCTCCATCCGTTAATATTCTGTACTTTTTAGCTGCTACACTCTCTTTTTGGTACGTTTCTCGCTTCACCACGACCTTCCTTTTCTTTCTAAAAAAGAAATCGCTAGGAGGCAATTCTTCTATAGAGATAGGTGTTAAATCATCTTTAAATATTATCCCTGCATTGGGTTCCCCTTTGTAGATTGTAAGGGTGTGTCAGATGGAATGGGATTGCCGACTTCTTTGGATGCTTATTTCATGATAGCATCTGTGACTGGTTCATTTGATGGAGACAAGGGTGTGTCTCCTACCCCTTTTGAGGGGGTCTCTATTTGATGCTTGACTTGTTTAACTGGTGTATCTATCTCTGGGAGTTCTTCCTCTTGGCTTGGGATCTCGGTTTCCTGTTTTGAGGTCTCATTTTCCTCTGTGTTCTCTTGAGTTTTTTGTTTGCCAGGATTTGTATCCGTTGAACCTTGGGCTTCGATTTGTTGTGTACCTGTAGGTTTTGAGGTTTTTCCCTACAAAACTTTGGGGAGGCCACTTCTCCTGTGTTCCTGGAATTTGTAGAAATCGACCATCTCTTTGGGCAGTAGAGTTCGAATCTGACTTAAGACTTCTGAGTAGGATCTCACTCCTCAGAACATTTCATCATGGGGGGAATCTTCGTGCTCATATGGGGGAATAGAGCAGCCAAAAACCCTAATATACGAGAACTGTTCTTCTATGTACCAGTCTTCCATGTTGTTTAAGTTTACCACGACTTTATTTGAAATCCTGGGAGGTGGATGGCCGAAGATAACGACATGCATTGGTACCATTACACAGTTGAAAATATCATAGACAAAGTCTTTGGCTTTATCTTCCTAGAGTTTGGAGTGGTACACATGAATAGGCTCCGTGTTATTTGAAGCCCAGCTCTAGTTCATTAATGGAAAAGGTGTCATGAAGCAAACGACATCCATAATGTAAGTGGACATGAAAAATGAATATGCTTTCCTTCTCTCCCTTAGTGCTTGATATTCTATAACTTGGCTGGCCAGACTATCTGACAACAATTTATCCTAGTCGAAAGAGTACCCCTCTAGTATTGTGTGTATAAGCGGTACCCATGGGAGAAAAAAATGCACAGTATTCTCTCTTCCATAAAGCTTGCATACCATCATCGATATATACATAAATTGTGGTTGTAATGAAGAGATTGCGTATATAACATGAGTGTTCACTCTGAACTTTTCAGGGCGTGAGAACCAATCTTTGATCAGGTCAGATAAGATGTTTCTAAATTGCTCACATTCTTTCTTTTTGAAACCCTCTAAGAATTTGGCATTGTAGGTAAAATTGGGTGTGGGGGGAAATTTGTACATCTCCTACAAATGCTTCGGCCTAAATGTCCAAACATCCACCTTCTGTATGTTAAATATTATCCTAGTCAGGATATCTACATGGTCCAACACCCATTTAAGCTTATCACAATAGGGGAAAAGTCGTGGCCTTGTTGCTACCTTTTGCATCTCTGACTAAGCGACCACTTTGTATTTGATATACAAGTATTCTTTCTCGTTATCGCTCGATTCATCTGGGCAGTTTATCAGCTCGTATTGCAAGCTGTTGAAAACCTGTGTCCATGTTTTGACTGTGTCGATGTTTCTAGGCAAGGTATCATAAATAATATCCGAACTCTGACCTGAAATTTCACCAGTTGTTTTGGGCGTTTTCCATGGAGCCATGATATAAAATATCGAGATTATATTTCCTGTTACAGAGGATGAAAATAAAAACAATGGTTATCTTGCTAAACTGGCTCTGTGAAACTAGAATGAAATTCAAATAATGACGGAAATTCTTTCACTTAGAGTACTCAAGTCTGTGTGGGTCCTTGCTGACACAGTATTTAATTATTTTAATAGAAATATTTGGAAATAAAGTAAGATCTTACTTTCAATCATTTCCCTAATTCGCTTATAAATTCCATAAATGTTTGATATTTCATGACTTGGGATGATCGTAGAAACATTTAATTCTTTACCCGTAAGCTTTTCAAGTTAAAAGTTGTTTAAGATATATTAACCCGGTTTAATCCTTTAATTAATCACAATTAGTTCTTAATCCTTTTTAAAGCGTTCGTAGTCTCAAACGATTTTATTCTTAGTCTTGGGCCATGAAACCCAAATTTGCGATATTGTGATTTGGTTAATTAACTTTGATCTGACTTAAGTTTTTAATTGATCTTGATTAATTTATAAATTTCGCGACCTCGAGTATCGGGGTTACAAAGGTGTCATTCTAAGGTAAAACAGTCGAGTCGCAAAGTCGCGATAACATTTAACTAATGTTAATTATCATTAGTCTTGTAATTAACCAGGTTTATCTTAAGTCGCTTTCACAACTTCGCACATCGAACATTCGAAGGTCGCTTGAGGCATAACTCCCAAATCACGAAAGCGTGATGCATTAAAATAATGATAATTGCTGCTTAATGCTTCAATGATCATGATTAAACTTAACCCAACTTCGCTATTTCACATGTCGGGACTTTGAGAGATTTGATATGTACAACAGTTAGATCTGCGAAATCCTAAAATCCGAGATTTGAGGTTTATGGTTATCGTTTTTGTTATTTGAAAGAGTGGGCAGCTTCAACCTTTTGGTAACTGGAGTACTTGAAAAAATATATGTGTTCTAACATAGGCTACATCTAGGGATCTCGTCTCCCTGTGTGATGAGAAGAACATTAGACCACATACCTTTATTGGGTAAATGGAGTCATTACTTTATTTTTGTGAAACGTTTTCAGAAAAAGGGTACAAAGAGAATCTGAGGTTTCATATTTATCTTTGAAAGCTTTCGAAACTTAATCATTTACTGAACTCAATTTTAGGTCCTTCGATGACTTCCTCATCCTTGAAACTGATTTCGGGTCTGCTTAAGATAATCAAAACAACCTTATGAATTCTAACAGGTTTTGTTGGCATTTCTTGCATCAAGTCAAAGTAATTTTAGTGTTTTTTAATCAGGGAGTCCCCCGTGAACTTGGGATGTAGATCTAGTCGAAAAGAAAACTGGTTACCAAAGTATAATATAATTCATGTATAACAACCTTACAAATATCTTAGACATTGCTTCACTGCCAGCGAGCCTATTCAATACACCGGTGAAGTTATCTGATTCCCTTTATTGAATTTCCTTTTACCACTTCAGTTTGTAACTTTGCATTTAAATGCCGAGATGAGGGCAATCGTTTAATGAATTTCCTTTCATCATCTCTTTTTTTTTTTGGGACTAGATGGGGGAAATCATTTGTGAATTTCCTTTCACCATCTGTCTTATACTTTCTTTTTAAAACATGAAGTGGGGGCAATCAATTTGTATAAAGTATACTAGGGGCGATATCTGTTAATAATTTTGGCAACAAAGGTCTGTTAACTCACTTTGACTACTCTAGAAAAGTCTTCTTTTGACCTTCAAAACATCTTAGTCTGCAGGAAAAATTATGGGGGATTTTTTTTATTTATTTCTAGGGTCCTTCTTCTGAGAAACACTAATCATTTAAAACCTGTTAAAATAACTAAGAGAGTTAGGATTAGCCTATACATACTTTTGTTCTGTAGGATCCCGAGGAGCCATGAGGACTTTCCCTTTTCTAAAGATTCGTTTGTCAGCTTTCACAGGTAAAGTGTGACCCCTCCTTCCTCTGTGAAGGCCATGGGGAGGCACCTGGAGTCAAGGGGAATAATACCAAGGATTTGAACAGGGTGACAGTAGGGTTTTGGATTTCATAAACGTGGTTGTTATAACGCAAACCTGACTCTTGAAAAATGTTCTCTGGGTTCACTTTATTTCTTTTGTTTTGGTTTTGCTTTTAATTTTCTAGAAGCGACTTTTATGATTTATTTTTAATAATCATTCTTTTGATAATACATCTAGCGAGTATATTTATATATATAAGACCGTTGTTGCACCAGGTGATAGGCTTTGGAAATCTAAATAATTTGGAGACTCATACCTTTGATTCACCATTTCGCTCTCATATAAGTAAATTATTTATTTATCACCTGTTTCGCGATAACCAATATTTCTGATATACGACCACTTGTTTGTCTCCTTCGTAATGTTTGAGCTATCTACAAGAATCCTACGTAAAAACAACATGAATAGTGTCAGGTTTTTATGAGTCACAACGTTCAATGTGTAAATTATTTTACATTTACTTTTCTATGAAATCACTAACCTATTTTATTTGCGGTGGAAATAAGACTTACCTAAAAAATGTAAAAAACAAAAAAACACAAACTGGTATATACAATGGGATTTTGGAAATCGTTTATTGCATATAGTGCTTAAGATAATGCCCGTTGATAGGGGCATTGAGGATTTTACCGTCCAAATTTTCTAGCAGAAATGAGTTCTTCCCTTCGAAGGTTGTAACTTTGAATGGTCCATACCAGATATGATCGAATTTTCCATGTTTGGCCAAGTCTTCTCTCCTAGTGTCCCATTTCAAAACTAAGTCACCAGGGAGGAATTCCCTATCTTTAGCCTTATGATCAAACAGGGATTTCATGTTGTCTTGATATTTCTGAAGTTTTTCATCCACTTCAGCCCTATTTTGCTGAACTTCAATCACTTGATTTATTCTTCTTGTGACATGATTTAGTTATTCCTTTTCATCTTGCCAAAGTTTCATTACAGGTAGAGCCAAATTTATGGGTAATACTACATCGGTCCCGTATACCATTTGAAATGTAGAAGTACCGATCGATTTCTTGGTGCCTATCCGATTTGCCCACAAGGCATATTTCAAATGCACATTCCAGGCTTTCTTATTTTCGTTCATAACCTTTTTTATTATGGTGATTAAGATTTTGTTTGATGATTCAACTAACCCATTGCCTTGAGGATAGTACAATGTAGAATGACCCAACACAATATTGTATTTTTGGCATAATCCAACCATTGGCATAGATTTGAATGCCTAGGCATTATCTGTAACTATCTTACGGGGACAACCGAATCTAGATAATATATTTTCCTCCAAGAAATTTATTACCACCGAATCTGTCACTTTCCTGGTCGGGATAACTTCTACCCATTTGGTGAAATAATTTGTAGCGATCAGGATCCATCTATGTTGCGCGCTGGAGTGTGGATTGATTTCTCTTATAAAATATAACCCCCATTGTTGAAAAGGAGCTTCTGTTTTAACCGAGACCAAAGGTAACGTCGAGAGTTTTTTCTTGCCTGGAAATAATTGGCAAGAGTTATAGGCTATGACTTTGGCATTCACATCTGCGAATAACTTAGGCCAATAATATCCTTCTCTCAGGATTTTATACGCTGTTTCTCTCCACGCATGATGTCCTCCACACACTCCTTCATGAAATTCATTTATAACTCTTTATGTTTCAGATTCTACTAAACAAACTAGTAGAAAACCTAGAGGGTCTTTCCAATACAACTAACTTTCTGAGATACAATACTTCACCGCATGCAATTTCAATGTCCTAGTCTTAGACATAGACATATCGTTTGGGCATTTCAAAGTCAGAAGATAAGACACTATGTATTTATACCAACCCGAAGATGAAAACTTCTCTTCGACTTTGGTTGTATCTATCTGGTCGTCGAATTCATCTATGTCTAAATATCCTTCATGTTCTTGTAGGTTATTTATTCCAAGCGCTCTGAAATTTGATTCGGCTAGTAGCTTATCCAAACCCTGGCCCTTTATGATCTTTGTCGGTTTTACCTCTAGATCAAATTCTTGAATTTTAGCAAGCCACCGACCTCTCTTCCCGTCACTATCAGGGTGAACCAATATATCCTTAACGGAACAAGTGGGTACATATGCAATGATATTGGAATGTAGCACGTAGGTTCTGAAAGATTTTAGTGCTTTCAGCATGGCATATGCTTGTTTTTCCATTATGTCGTACCTCAAATCTGCGTCTCTAAGGATCTTACTAAAAAACGTTATTGATTGCTCAAAACCCTCTTCGTTCTTCTGGAGGAGTACTGTCGCAATTGTATGTTCGGATGCAAATGAAAAGATAAAAAATTCCTTTAGATAATCAGGGCTTGCTAGTACAGGCGCTTCACCTATAATTTTCTTGATGTGTGCAAATGATGCTTTTTCTTTGACCATCCATTTAACTTCACTGTTCTTCTTGAGCATATCTGTAATCAATTTCAGAATTTCAACAAAGTTTAGGATAAATCTCCTCAAAAAATTTATTTTCCCTAAAAACGACTGGATTTCTTTTACATTTCTAGGAATATTTGTAGTGTCAATAGCTTCGACCCTTTTAGGATTGATTTTAATTCCATCTTGAGATACAATATGGCCAAAGAGTTTACCTTCTTGCATCGCAAAGTGAGATTTCTTGGGATTTAGAGACAAACCAAATTTGCGGCATTTCTCGAACGTTTGCTTGAGGTGGATTAGATGTTCTTCATCAGATTTGGAAAAAATGGTCAGATCATCAAGATAAATAACAACGAATTTATCTCTTTCGCCAATGAAGGCAATATCCATAGCTCGCTGGAAAGTAACACTTGCATTCATCAAACCAAAAGGCATTTTGTCATACATAAATGTACCCCATGGGGTGGTGAATGTTGTCTTTTATTTATCGTCCTTGTTAACAACAATATGATTGTAACCGAAAAAACCATCGATCATTGACATTATATTTTCTCTGACCACTTTTTCTAGAACATGATCCATTTTGGGTAGCGGATAATTGTCTTTGAGAGATGATTTATTTAAATTTCTAAAATCTACACACAGTCTGATTTCTCCACTCTTCTTCCTAACCGGGACCAGATTAGCTACCCACTCAGAGTACCTGAGTGGTACAATTATTTTAGCATCTAGGAGATTTTTTACTTCTTTTTCGACAACGGGCAATAATATGGGATTAATTTTCCCGAGCTTCTGTCTAAAAGGTTTAACACCTGGATTTAAAGGAATCTTGTGTTCGATCACCGTGGTATCATAAGTTCTCATCTCGTCATAAGACCAAGAAAACACGTCTTTATATTGCTTGAGTAAATCTTCATACTTACCTTTCATCTCAGGAGGAAGATATTTTGATATTTTTACTATTCTAGGATTTTCTTTTTTACCTATATCACAATCTTCGACTTCTTCTGGTTGAGGTTGCAGAGTAGACTTTAAGGGCATGTCATTTTGGTCAAATAGTCTTTCTAAGGGGATTATACCTTTAGGGATTTGTTTTTTTTTTAGTACTAACATGCGATGATTCACAATCTTTTCTTGGAACTCTTGAGGATCTTCCCCTTCTTGCATAATACAAGTATGGTCGTTCTGGTTTTCTTGGTCAATATGTGTCTCGGAAAAATCTTCCACCAATTCAAGGAATGTTATGATCTGTGAATCATTTTCGAACACCTTCCAGTGTTGTATATTGTTTGGTATGGAGGGTCTGTGCCTCATCTCTATGTGATACTTAAGTTTAAAAGCTGTAGGAGGTGCAAAAGTTGAGGCTTCTTTGGCTAATGAATCAGCTTGCAGATTTTCTGTACGGGGAATGTAATGAACATTAATTGATGAGAAACAATTTTCTATTAAATCCCAGACGCAGTTTCTATAAGATCTCAATCATGGGTGTTTGTCCTGGTACCGCTGATTTACTTGCTTTATAATTAATTCCGCATCTCCATAGACTTCCAAGTTTTTTTATGTTCTGCCTCCTGACAGCTTCTAATCCCAAGACCAGGGCTTCATACTCACATACATTATTCATGTAATCTATGTCCCACTGTAGTCTGTAAAAGAAAGGAATGATAAACTCATCTCCAGGTGCTACAAAAAGTACTCTTGTGCCTGCTCCTTCACATGATGAAGCACCATCGAAATACATTTTCCAAATTCCTGTACTATATACACTTTCATTTATTTTTTCTGTTTATTTTTCTCTGTATAATTTTCTTCTGTACATTCATCCACATCATCATCAATTGATAAAATACAATTTCCTAGATCCTGATCAATGACATAAACAAGGTAATTACTAGGGTTGTGTGGATCACTTACTGTATATGCCAGCCGTGTTTCCCTATATAATCGAGTGAACTGTCCAGCGAAGATGGGGATCACGGCGTAGGTCATGTCCAGCTGAAGGGATCCTCCGAGCTTAGCACCCCAAGACTTAGATAATAGAAAACCATACTTCAGAGGTATATCAACAATAACTACATTCATCAAAACACTTTTTATCAGAATCTGTGCAAGATTTACTACTAAATCTTTGATCATACCCAGTCATTTAACTTTCCTCGAATCAAATGAATACAAGTCTCCATATGGCCTGGTAATTTCGAGACCAAGTCTATCCATAATAGCCTTGAACATCACGTTATGTGAGGCTCCATAATCCATCATGCATTTATGTAGCAGACGATCATGCACATTTAGCGTAATGTAGAAAGGAGTGACGTTATCTCTGGAACCTTCGAAATATGGACCAAAAATTATATTAGGCTTATCATCTTCCAAATTTATAGCGTCAGCCTGACTTTCTACATCTGAAAATTTTATCATTTTGGCAATTTGCTTTTGCTAAAAAGGGTTCTTTTCCAGTTCAACCAGAGGTATTGGTATCTTGATTACTTTAATCTCGTTTTCTAGGATGAAACCTCCTATGTTCTTGTCGGTTTCTCTTATTTGGACTTCAGTCTCCTTTTTTTCTAATTTATTGGTTTGCATTGTTTTATTTTCGATTGTTTTTGTTCCTGATGTCTGTGTTCCTGTTTTCTTAGTTTTGTCACCTTGTGGTTCAACTCCTTTTATTTTGGTGTTATGTGTTTCAGTTTCCTTTGGAGCTGGTACATATACTGTGCCTCTCAACAGGATTTTCTTCGGTTGGGTAGTTGTTATGTTTTTAGTTTTAGACCTCAGATTATACTTGTTTTGGAGCTCAACCATTATAGTATCGGTGATTCCTTGGCAAGCAAGATCCTTTGTATTATTTGTGTTGCTATCCTCATTAGACCAATGTTCTGTTTTTAACGACCTCTCATAATCTTGTCTAGTTAAATGAGGTTGATAACAATCCTCACCGAGATTATTCATATCTCTTATAAATCCTCAAATTCTTGCATGTCATTTCCTCCTATAAAATTTTCGTTTTTCAAAGGAGCCTGAACTTTTTGATCTTCATTTTTAATTTGTCTTTGTTGTATTTAAGGATTGGGGTTCCTCCTGAATTCTCTCCTAATGAACTGATCTTCTCTAGATTGATCTAGTTCCATCTTTAAAATTTTATTAGGCAGTTCTTTAATTATCTTTGACATATCATCCATCTTGTCGTCTGTATACCTCTTAGATCCAGAGGGTCCTGCTTGTTCCCTAAATCGTTTGATCTCTTTGTTTCCCGTTTCCACTTTTTTTTTAATTCTCCAGAAGCCATCATATTTGACTCAATTTCTACAACATCGTCTTGCATTCGGGTAAGTTCATTCGTTCTCCTTTCTCTCAATAATAGTACGAAATTGGTTCGAAAGCTCTTGCAAAAGTTACCTTTGCTGCAGGCTGGGAAGGTTTAACTTCGATTAGGATCTTGTTATACAATTTATTAAATATTTGGATGAATTCAATAATAGTTTCTCAATTTTTCTTCCTTAAAGCCCCAAACTCAGTTAAATAATATAAGTGATTTTTCCTTTCAACCCATTGCCTGAGAAAACAATTTTCTAGTGCGTCGTAGGATAATATCGAACCTGAGGGAAAAATTTGAAACCAGGTTCTCACCTGTCCTTCGAAAGTTTGAACAAACAACCGTGAATACACATCTTCATTCTCGAGACCGAGAATATCTGCGAAATGATCAAATAAATTTATATGTTCGACTGCGGTTAAGTCTCCTTCCCATGTAAAATTAGGTAGGTTTTTCATGTAGTTTTCTGGTAAATCATGAAGGGGTACTGGGAGGATGAAAAGAGCATATATGGCAGCTGCTTTAGCAAAAATCTTGGGGGGTGGGATTGTGCCTTGACCGCCCCCTCCTCCTCCTCCGACAATTGCCATAGATATTCTAGGATAGGAAACCGATACGTTATAAAGAGGGTTTTGAAAGATGTATAGCGATCCTTTAGCTTCTTTGGGATGAAGCAAAAAATATTTCGAGAACCATTTATCAGGAGACGAAAGAACTGAAAAAGGGGGAAATGAGATATAGGGACTCGGTTCCTCTGACTTGAAAGATATGTAAATGGGAGAACCTTTAGGAATTGAATCTGAGTGTATGGTATACTCTTATAGACTTTGTGAGGTTGGGAAATTTAGTTCGAGAGATGATGGAATATAAATCGAAATAGACTTTATTGTAGATGTCTTACCTTCACTTACACAGGAGGTAGTCGAATGAGCTTCAGTCTTAATTTCGGGTAGAAATAAATTATGGTTTATGGTTTCAAGTGGAACCTTAGCCTTAGACTATGTGGATTTAGGTTGGTAAACTGCAATAGCGTGCTTAAGGAATCCTCTTGGTTTCAATATTTTTTCAGGGTCAGAAACACGTGTGGTCTGCTTATCATCTGGGTTTTGTTTGGTGTTCCTTCGAATGGATGCCAACTTATTTAAAATGTGGAGTCGCCAAGTGAATAATAAAAACTTAGCCTTTATAATGTGTTCAGTCTTTATTCACTATCAAAGAAACAAACTTGCAAATGTCGTTCTCCCAGGGAAAAATAACTTTGTTTCTCCGTCTCCAAAAACGGCGCCAAAAATATGTTGTTCCTGAGTTTATACCAAGGCTTGAAATATAAAGTTAGGCATAAGGAAATGAGGGAAAGGTTTTCAATGTTTTCCTTTCACCACATAAATAACAAGTGAAATTTCTTTAAAATGAATTAATATTATAATAGCTCAGAGGTTGTTTCTCGCACCAGAGTTAGAATCAAAATATAGAATGAATGGAAAGAAAAACATAAAGCTATTAATCAAAACAAGGCATCAAATGCTGAAGAATCTTACTTTGTAACAGAAGAAGAAATTTATTGATGTAATCTTCAATGAATTATAAAATATAGTATCTAATTAACATGCAGGTCTTATATTAACTAATAGTGAATACAAAGGAAAATTTGTTTGTTATTAGATTACTGAGTATAACATAACCACAGTAGAGGTTGTACTAAATTGTGATTTGAATTCATCAAAGAAAATATATGAAAGTATGTCAGAATATGGAAATACAAATAATACATAACTCAAAATAGATGAGATGTAGAATCTCTAGCCTGCATTTGTATTAATTCTCAGTAAAGAGAGTCTTCTCCTTTACAATCGGAAAAAAATGGCCTTTGGTGCATTTTCAAAATATATATTTATACGAGATTTAGGCGTTTGCAATTCTATCATTCTAAGAATTTGGGTTACATAATGAGAAGGTGAAACACTTCACTTTGTTATCCATTGTCGTCTCTCATGCTGGCAGGATGCTGGCCTTTCTTTGTCTCCTAGCTCCAACATTAGGCAATACATGCAACTGTATTTTTTGACTCCAGAAGTATTTATTTCCCCCTGTTCAATACATTCAAGACACCTTTCTACCAACTATGTTATCAACTTGGAAGACTCTGTTTGGTCATTTGCTTCAAATATGTAACATTTCTTTTCTAGATGTGGAAATATTTCTCCTACTTGTCTATCTTCTATGATGATAGATAGTAGTTGTAGATTTGGATTTATTAACCATTTATCTACTTGAGAAATGTTGACCTATCTTACCTGAGATAGTTCAACTTGGTCTCTTTCCTCATTTTCCTTAATATCATGCAGATGTTTGACTATATTTATTTTTCCCAACGTTCCAGAGATCCTTTCCTTATCAAGATCTAACAAATTTTTATTTATTAGACCAAATATTTCTTCACAAGAATCTCTCACCTCTTTAACCATTTTTCTGTTTTCTGCTATATTGTGTTCCCATGCCTTTAGCAGGATGTTACCTCTGGTTTGTTCTCGAATGGATAATCTGAAAGCGATGACCATTTCCTCTTGTGTCGTTGATATAATAGCCTCCTGGAAAGTACTTTGAGCCACCTTAGCTTCTCTCTCTCTTAAGTTGATTTTGTCTAAGGCCTAATCTATCAACTAAAAATGATCCTGGATGATTTCTACTTTAGTAAGTAGACTATGTTGAGCTGCCTCTATCTTCTTTCATATTTTCGTGGCTTGAGTTTCAAATACCTTTATATGGCTTGAGTTTGGAATACCTTATACCTTTATATTTTCGTGCCTCTATCTTCTTTTGTATTTCTATGACCTGGATTTTAGTAGAATTTAATTTAGATTGTAGCTGTTTTATTAACTCCACTTGTTGATCTACCTGTGCTTGGCTCGTTTGAGCCAACTGGTGCATTAGTTCGAGATCAGATTTTAGATGTCCGATTTCCTATTGGTCTACTACTCTGGTTTGCTCAAAGTCTTTGTATGCCTCATTCCTGGCATTTGTTTCTACAACTGTTATATGAGTCTGTAATTTGCTAATCAACAGGTCCTTTTGTTTCAATGGTTCCTTTAAGGTTCCAACTGAATATTGGTTGGCCATTGCATAAACCCCCAATGTTCCTGCTATCTCACCGACGAATTCTTTCTCTTCTAAGGCTTCTCCATCCGTTAATATTCTGTACTTTTTAGCTGATGCACCCACTTTTTGGTATGTTTCTCACTTCACCACGACCTTCCTTTTCTTTCTAAAACAGAAATCGTTAGGAGGAAATTCTTCTATAGAGATAGGTGTTAAATCCTCTTTAAATATTATCCTTGCATTGGGGTTCCCCTTTGTAGATTGTAAGGGTGTGGCAGATGGAATGGGACTACCGATTTCTTTGGATGCTTGTTTCATGATAGCATCTGTGACTAATTCATTTGATGGAGACAAGGGTGTGTCTCCTGCCCCTTTTGAGGGGGTCTCTATTTGATCCTTGACCTGTTTAACTCGTGTATCTATCTCTGGGAGTCCTTCCTCTTGGCTTAGGATCTCAGTTTCCTGTTTCGAGGTCTCAGTTTCCTTTGTGTTATCCTGAGTTTTTTGTTTGCCAGGATTTGTATCTGTTGAACCTTGGGCTTCTATTTACTATGTACCTGGAGATTTTGAGGTTTTGACCTGCAAAAATTTGGGGAGGCCACTTCTTCGATGATCCTGGAATTTGTAGAAATCAACCATCTCTTCGGGCAACATAGATCGATCCGACTGAAGACTTCTGAGTAGGATCTCACTCCTTGGAACATTTTGTCATGGGGGGAGTCTTTGTGCTCATATATTTTTAGACCACAACTTTCCATATGGTTACCCATGACCTTATGAGGATCATGTTTCTTAAATACAATGTCTACTAGTTTCATTTCCTCCAAGGTCATGGCCTCCACTTTGGCATGGCCGAAATCTAATAAAGAATATGTACCAATGTGTATGGGAAAGGATGGCCATACCTTTTTCTGAACTCCTTTGAGTTCTTTTCTTATCCCGCTGAGCACAGTTTTCCTGGTGATTTCTCGACATACTACCTTTTCTAGTAAGAATAACGACAGGGCATATGGGGGAACAGAGCAACCAAAAACCCTAATATACGAGAACAAATATTCTATGTACCAATGTGCCACATTGTTTAAGTTTTCCACGAATTTATCTCAAATCCTGGGAGGTGGATGGCTGAAGATAACAACATGCATTGGTAGCATTACACAGTTGAAAATCTCATAGACGAAGTCTTTGGCTTTATATTCCCAGAGTTTGGAGTGGTACACATGAATAGGCTCTGGGTTATTTGAAGTCTAGATCCAGTTCATTAATGGAAAAGGTGTCATGAAGAAAACACCATCCATAATGTAAGCATAGATGAAAAATAAAGTTGCTTTCCCACTCACCCTTTGTGTTTGATATTCTGTAACTTGGTTGGCCAGACTGTCTGACAACAATTTAGCCTACTCGAAAGAGTACCCCTCTTCTACTATGTGTATAAGCGGTACCCATGGGAGAAAAAAATGTGCAGTATTCTCTCTTCCATAAAGCCTGCATACCATCTTCGCTATATACATAAATTGTGGCTGTAACGAAGAGATTGCGTATATACCATGAGTGTTTGCTCTGAATTTTTTAGGGTGTGAGCACCAATATTTGATCAGGTCAGATAAGATTTTTCCAAATTGCTCGCATTGTTTCTTTTTGAAACCCTCTAAGAATTCGGCATTGTAGGTAAAATTGGGTGTGGGGCACAATTTGTACATCTCTTGCAGATGATCCGGCCTAAATGTCCCAATGGCCACCTTTTGCGCGTTAAATATTGTCCTAGTCGGGATATCTATGTGGTCCAATGCCCATTTAACCATATCACAATAGGGAAAAAGTCGCGGTCTTGTTTCTACCTTTTGCATCTCCGACCGAGCGACCACTTTTTATTTGATATAAAAGTATTCTATCTCGTTATCGCTCGAGTCGTCTGGGCAGTTTATCAGCTTGTATTGCAAGATGTGGAAAACCTGTGTCCATGTTTTGATTGTGTCGATGTTTCTAGGCAAGGTATCATAAATAATATCTGAACTCTGACCTGAACTTTCACCAACTGTTTTGGGCATTTTCCATGGAGCCATGATATAAAATCTTGAGATTATATTTCCTGTTACAGAGATTGAAAATACAAACTATGGTTATCTCGCTAAACTGGCTCTATGAAACTAGAATGAAATTCAAATAATGACGAAAATTCTTTCGCTTAGAGTACTCAAGTCTGTGCGGGTCCTTGCTGACACAGTGTTTAATTCTTTTAATAGAAATATTTGGAAATAAATCAAGATATTACTTTCAATCATTTCCCTAATTCACTTATAAATGCCATAAATGTTTGATATTTCATGATTTGGGATGATCGTAGAAACATTTAATTCTTTACCCGTAATCTTTTCAGGTTAAAAGTTGTTTAATATATTAATTAACCCGATTTAATCCTTTAATTAATCGTAATTGGTTCTTAATCAATTTTTGGTGTTCGTAGTCTCGGACGATTTTATTCTTAGTCTTGGGCGATGAAACCCAAATTTGCGATATTGAGATTTGGTTAATTAACTTTTATCCAACTTAACTTTTTAATTGATCGTGATTAGTTTATAAATTTCGTGACCTCAAGTATCAGGGTTACAAAGGTGTCATTCTAAGGTAAAACAACCGAGTCACGAAGTCGCAATAACAATTAACTAATGTTAATTATCATTAGTATTGTAATTAACTAGGTTTATCGTAAGTCGATTTCGCAACTTCTCACATCGGACATTCGAAGGTCGCTCGAGACGTAACTTCCGAATCGCGAAAGCACAATGCATTAAAATAGTGATAATTGTTGCTTAATTCTTTGATGATCATGATTAAACTTAACCCAACTTTGCTATTTTGCATGTTGGTACTTTGAGAGCTTTGATATGTACAATCATTAGATATAAGAAATCACGAAATTTGAGATTTGAGGTTTATGGTTATCATTTTTGTTATTTAAAAGAGTGGGAAGATTCAACCTTTTGGTGACTGGAGTACTTGAAAAAATATATGTGTTCCAACACAAGGCTTCGAAAGGAATAACATTATCAAGACACCTTATTGGACTTCTATTCTTTAAATAAACTGCAGTATTTAAGGCTTCAACCCAAAATGCATT
>ML849270.1:15118-34067 GCA_009831015.1 Picea engelmannii
TTTTTCTTTAAACACATAACATTCACTTGCAATAAGTTTTCAAGTTTTTCAAGTCTTCTTCATTTTTAGATCAATATATGAGAATACCATCAAAGAAAACTAAGACAAAATGGTGGAAAAAATGATGGAAGACATGATTCATGAGGCTTTGGAAGGTGGAGGGAGCAATACACAAGCCAAAGGGCATGACCAAAAACTCATAGTGGCCCTCATGAGTTCAAAACGCAGTCTTACGAATGTTAGTCTCTTTCATATGTATTTGGTGGTAGGCAGAATGAAGATCGAGTTTAATAAAGAACTGGGCACCACTCAATTCATCCAAGAGATCATCAATGACAGGAATGGGAAAGTTATCTTTGATGGTGAGTTTGTTGAGGGCATGAAAGTCAGGACACATGCGCCAAGAGATTTATTTCTTACGTACCATGATCATTGGAGAAGAATAGGGGCTCATACTAGGACGGATAACGCCTACGGTGAGCAATTCTTGAACAATTTTCTCAATTTCATTTTTCTAGGCAAAGGGATGACGATAGAAACGAACATTGGGAGGAAGGTTGTCAGGGACAAGGGGAATGGAATGATCATGAAAACCACGGGAAGGAGGAAGTCCCTGGGGAGTGGGAAAAACAACTTGATGTTTGGAGAGGATGGATTGGAGGTCTGGAGGCACAAAGAGTGTCTCAGTGGCCTGAATGGAATGGAATTGTGCAATAATGTCGAAATGACCTTTTTTGAGGAGTTTTTCCATGTGATGGGAACTGATGATCTCACGGGGAACCTGTTGTGATGCCTTGGAACTTATATTGTTGGCCCTTCTAGGTGAATTGCATGGTTAATTCCTTAAAATCCATGAGCATGGGACCCAGTGTCCTTAGCCATTCGACACCCAACACATGTCACAACCACCCATATCGATAGCAAACATATGAGATTTCATGTGGTATTGACCAATTTGGAGACACACATTTTCAAAACACCCCCCACATTCCATGGACCCACCATTAGCAATCATGATTTGAAACTTATTAATTGCACGGATATAGCAATTATTTTATTGGGCAATGCGGCGATGAAAGCCACTCAAAATGCAGTCACTTATAATTGTGATGAACTGCCCTATCAACCCCATATTCCTCTTGAAGACACAATCTCAGTTTCATCAAGCAGCCAAGATCAAATGCCATGTGATCAGATGAGAAAGGTTGGAATTAAAGAAAGACAAGCATCACTAAGCCTTTTTTCTAGTACACCTCATGACCAGGAGTGGACCAAGGCCATATGCATTGAGGATGAATCAAAAAATCAGCAAGCCACACCACAACCAAGCACAGTGGAGGAAAGACCTAATGCAATACTTTTCCTTTTTACACGAAGCAATGTCGCAGGGGCAAGTATTGATGATATTTTTCAGGATCCATTTGCAGCATGTTTGCAAGCAGAAAGTGGGCCTAGGCTCATTGATTTCTTCAATGGAAAGTGTATTGCCAAATGTTTCTTTGACGTGCCTTCAAGTAAGAATTATCTATGGTGCTTAAGGAAGCACATTTCAAAGCTTCAAACAGTTGAAAAAATGATGAAATGGCTTCATTGGTTGTTTCATGTAACTTGAATGCTTCATTTTTCCAATAATTAGAGTAGGTGTGTGCAATAAGGTTGTTGAACAAGCATCATTTTCATCATTTTGTCAGTTTCAGTTTTCATTTGCATTTAGTTTCAATTGAAAGTCACAGATCAAAGCAGATTGCAGAGGTTAAAGGTTGGGAGCAGCCCTAGGATAAGGCACTGAAACTACAAGAGTTCTTAGAGCCTCACAGGGAGGACTCTATCCCCCATGGAGCCTATGTTAGCACAAGAATTTGTAGCTAGAAGAGGCCTAACTATCTTAGTTTTGGGTTTTTGCTAAGTGTTAATTTCCCCAGTGGTAAAAGGCACTATCCATTGTACAGTCAAGGCACTTAATTGAAATGGTTTTGTCATCATGAAATACTACAAATTGCTCTGCACACTTTCAAGATTGAAGGCATTGTTTTTTGGGCAATGCTACCTAATCTGCACACAAACGCAGTGTAAGTGGCGCTACCTACAGGCGCTGCATAATATTCAGGCTGAATACGAATTGTGCAGAGTTATTTTACCAGTTTTGAGTCATCAACTTGAAACTTGGATTCTGGACAATTGAAAATGTATTTTTGAAAATTGGAGGAGGTTTTTGTTCATAACATGCCAAATAACAAAAACCTCTCTCAGTTTTTCAAAATGTGTTTTGGTTTGAGAGATATTGGATATATAAGTAGGCATTGTGTACTCTACACAGTGGTGTTGCGTACTAATTTCCTATAGCGGTCATGGTTTTGATATTCGCCTTGTTGGGAGGTTGTCACATGTCAAGGAGAGCTTGAATGACTTCTCAAGGATCAGTTAGATGTCAAGGGACACCTACACCTAAGATTTAGCTCCAGCAAAGGCCTCATGCATGAGGTGGAAACAATTTATTAATGACTTCCAACAAATTCTTGAAAAACTGTAGTTTGTTGGATTTTTGTCTCTTTGACTATTGCCACCTATCTCCAAGGCTTAGAATCCAATGGAGGAGATGGGATTTGACCTCCTAAGGTTATTTGGATGTTATTTTCTATTTAAGGAGGGAGATATCTCTTGGAGAAGGAGGAGGGATGAGCCAAGAGAGGCTAGAGAGAGTAGGAATAGGTTGTTTTCTATGTGTGTTCGTTTGTAAGCCTGAGGGCCTGTTGTAATTAGCATTTCTGTCATTAGAGATTCATGAGAGTTTCTTATCAAACTTTGTGTTCTTTGTTATCATTCTATCTTGTCATCTTGCTTGAATAATATTTACAGATTTTGAAGATCAAAGGTTGTCTTTGGTTAATGAATTCATGAGTTGCAAAGGATTTGTGGTAATTGCTTGTTAATCATAATTTATTGTTCAATCACTCTTCAATCTATATTACAGAAAGGATCTCTGTTATGTGGTTATCCTTCTCTTTGTTTACCTTCTATTCTTCTATCCATCTTTGCATAAGCCTTTTGTCTAGTAGGCAACTTGATTGCCTTTGATCTGTAAGATGTTATGACTCCATGCCCAATGGAATGTATTTGCAGCAATCTGATGCCCTCCTTTTTACTCTCCTCTTGTTGATCCACCTATTCAAACTATTTTAATCCATTTACATTTCTATGTTACCAAGCTTACTCTCATTTGCAGTCTGGGAGTGACTCTTGGAGTGTTAACACATTTGACTTATTCTTCCTTATTGATATGCCTTATTAATATGGGTCTTTATTACATGGAAATATATTATTCTACCTACGTGAGGGGTTAGGAAGGTTAGGTTCATAATCGTCATGGTTCCCAACTTGAGTTCAAAGAACTCTTTCATCTTTCTCTAATAGTAATGCTCGGATAAATATTTCTCTTGGAAATATCCTTTGAATTACCTCCATGAGATCCTCTTCTCATAAAAGTTATTGGCTTGCTTAAGTTGATCCCACCATATGGCTACCTTTCCTTGAAAGTGGTAGGTGGAAATTCTAGCTTCTACCCGGGATGGGTAATCATGCAACTCGAAATATTTTTTCATTTCCAATAGCCGAGCATCAGCCTCTTCGCCCTTTCTTTGCTCACCATTGAAAGTTGGTGGCTTAATCTTCCTGAGCTCACCTTGCAAGATGTATGTCTCGGGCCTTCTCCTTTGCTTCCGGACAAGAGACACACTTAGGCTGCTCCTTGGCCTTGAACTTGCATGAGTTCTTCTAGTGGACTGCCTTAGGGAATGATGGTGCCTACTCATGCTTTTTGATTGCCTATCATTTCCACGATAATCCCTTTTGTTATGGGATCTTGATATCATATATGTTTCCTATTGAATCTCCACCCTAGAATATCAGGGCAACCACTCAAGAAGATGCAGTTAGAGACTCTCTACCATTGAGAATAATCCCACAAGAGATCTTATCTATTTCTTTCCTTACGTTCCCACCATGCTTCGACATGAATATGCAATAGTGAAAGATCTGAAAGGAATTAGAGATGGGTTGTGGACATCATGATGGATTCTTTGATTGAATGTTCTAGGTTCACCTCCTTATATAGGGTTACACTAGTATTTTCGACTTATCAATGTGGGATAGACCACTTTAAACAAGAAGTGAACAAAAGCATGAATTTAATAACCTAAAGTTGTAAAGTAACTTTACCAACTTAAGCCTTATATTCTAACAAAAATGAGTTAAGTTGGCCACTGACATGACTCTGTTAGCTTTAGGGGTAGCTCAGACAGGTACTTTTGTATTGGCAGTGCCTAGCATGCTAAGGTGTCTGAGTGACACTCTTTAAAGTGGCTTTTATGTATGACTAAAGTGACTTTTGTAAGGTTGAGTGAATTAAGTGATTTAAGTCATCTTAACGAACGATTAAGCAGTGACTATTAGATCGTGAGATCCAAGATCTAATCTTGGCCATTGAAATCTAGGGTTAGGGTTTTAGTCATTAGGGGATTATAAAACCAGATCTAAGGAGAGTGAGAAGCACACAATGACTGCATAGGAGCAAGAGGGAGTCTTGCACATGTACTTGTGTCTAAGTGGGAAGGGCTGAGGAAGTGTGCAAAGGGGCAACAAGGAGATAGTAGCCAAGTGGGCTAGGCTATTGTTGCATTGCAATTCCTCTAATGGGCCATTATCCCAGGACAAGACCCTAGGATTTTATCTAATAAAATAAAACTCAAAACTCATTTTCTCACAAGGGTTTTTCCAGGTGTGTTTACTCGAATCTCATGTGCAATGTGTGTCTGGATTCTGTGTTAATGCTTTCGCTTATTTTTCATCGAGTAACCTAGTTGTGCTTTAGTTCAGTAAATGTATTTTGCTTGGCATTAATTGTCGTGTGTTGGGTTTGCTGAAAATTCAACAGACTCGAATTAGCAATTGACTCAATTCGATTCCGTTGAGTTTATTTGTCAAACATGTTACCTTGCCGACATGGCCCAAGAAAAGAAAACCCTAAAAGAAAATTTAGAAAAGAAAAAACAAGTTATAACTACGAAAGCATTGGAACAAAAAAATATATGAAAATGAATTGCACCCTCAAAAGTACAATAAATGTATGATACAAAGGGCTTCTTCAAGTCTATGGTTTCGATTCCTTTGACCTAAAATTCATATGCCTAACACAGTGTTTTTTGGACCACTAGGATTCTTTTGGCAGCAACAAGGACATGATTTTACATATGCCATTTATAGAACAATAATACAAACACAATAATTCTTGTAAGGCCATTAAATTAAGGTGAACCAAAGCTATGCTTTTGTGCAAAGAAACTTTGCTTAAGCCTTCAATCATTGATAAATAACTTATGTCAAGGGTAGAGAGGGTTTTATGGTTTACTATGTAGGAAATCTAGTATTAGGGTTGAGTAGGTTAATTTTACTAGCAAAAAAACTACATTGATCACTAGAAAACAAAAGTGGAATGAGAGCATTTAGGTTTTTGCAGGTACTTTTTGGATAAAAACTATGTCAAAATTTACAAAACGTCCAACCTGAGTTATTTTTCATGGGAAGTAGGTTATTTCTAGCATAACAAGAATGTTGTTATTTCCTTAAAAAAAAATATATTGTTGAAACCATCACAATAACTTGATCATTTCTTAAAGAGAAAAAGTGGGTTCCTTTTTGTGGGTAAGAAATTGGATCAAAGAAATTTACCCCTTTAAAACAAAGTGGTAGATTCCATCACCCTAATTATTGCCACCTTACAACTTAAATAAGCTTGAGGAAAAGGACTAATCATATGTTGAGAGTGACAGAACTTGGTTTCTAATGCCAATTTGATTTGTTTGAAACTAGTTTACAAATTTTTCTAGTGCCAATTTGATTTGTTTGAAAATAGTTTACCAATTTAGAGGGTTTTGAACTACATACAATGCATTTGAAGGTCATATGATTGAGTATTTACGTATTAGATTAAAGTTTGATGAGCTTTGGACTCTAGAGGCCATTTAGAGCCATGTCCCAGTTTATCAATTAAGTTTTTATAACTTTTATTTTGTGTATAGTTGAACTTATAATTATGTATCTCCATGTGATTTTTTTATTTGCACCTTCACATACAATATAATCAACAAACGTTTATATTTGATGTTTAATTATTTATAATTACATTATTGTCCATGAATGTGTTTTTTCATTAAATTTTAAAGTTCTATATTTTTTAATTTTTCCGAGTCAACTCCAAATGTGATTTTGCTATTTGCACCTTCACATATAATATAATCAACAAACTTGTATATTTGATGTTTAATTATTTCTAATTACATTATTGTCCATGAACGTATTTTTTCATTAAATTTTAAATTTCTGTATTTTTTAATTTTTTTGAGTCAACTCCAAGTGGATAGTTGAGTCCCAAGTTGACTCTGAGTCAAAGGGCTCGTCGAATGGCACCAAATCTGAGTTATGGTTTTGGGACAAAAAGGTCATTTTTGAGAATTTGTTACCCTAGTGATTTTTTATGGCTGAGGTTTGGCATTGTGGTTTTTCTGGAGAAACCTAAATGAAAATCAGGCAAATCCAAAAGCATTTTATAATAAATAACCTTAAAATTAAAGGCAATGCACATTGTCCAATCCTTATTTTAGAAGTTGGACTTCCTTCGAAACCCTATCAAAAGGAAGGATATTGTTATAACCCTATATTTAATAGGATCACCTTGTGATTAGAATCTCTTTCTCTAGTTGTGTTGTGTTGTAAATAATGTTTTATTCTACAAATGATTTACAAAATGAAAAAGAAAAAGAAAAAGAAAGAAAAGAAAAGAAAAAGAAAAAGAAAAGAATAAAAATCAAAAGAGAGTATAAAAATAAAAGACAAAAAGATAAAACCCCATGGAATAAATTTGGTTTGATTCATACTGTCTAACCATGATCAAACCCTTTAAATTTATGTTGATAGGATAGTGAATAAATTTGGCTAAACAATCTAATCTTAGCCAAATTAGGTAGGCTAGTGAATAAGTTTGACCAAATATTCTAAGCTTAGTCAAATGTCTTAGGTTAGAGTAATTATTGACCCAACAGTCTAAGCTAGGTTGATGTATTAGGTAACTAGAGTAGGAACTAGGTTAGCATGTTTCATTTCAATATTATAAAAGGTTGATTAAATGCCTTTTAATTTGAGTTAATCTAATATGTTTTTGACCCCTTGGTGACAAAATAAAGGAAGGGGAGCTAGCAAAGACCCACAATATGTTTTTATCCTAAGTCTATTGGGATTTGACAGCTTTGGCGTGTTGTGTCTAAAGAGCGCACAGTTCCCAGCGGTCGATCTAGGCGCGCTCAGATCAGTGGTCAACATTAAATATCGGAACCCCCCCCCCCTCCCCGAGCTTTCTGCCTTTAACGATGGGGGGGTCTGAGTTAGTGGTTTTCCTAGCGTGGGCCCCGCATAACGTGTCAACTCCATATCTACTCGAACCCCCCTCACTCATTTCCGCTTACCACCTACCCCCCCCCCTTTCCGATAATCCACCAAACCACTCATCAATACCGCCATCGCACTCCAACACGTCACACTCCATTACCATGTAACACATCACACTCCTATCCACCTGTTGACCATTTAATAACCCCCCATGTCACACACCCCACGTCACATTCATTCATCCGTTGGCCAATCAATGCCACTTCATGTGACCGTTACCCATCCAACTCACTACTCACTCCATAACGAACACCTCCCTTCATCGTTTAACTCCGCTCTTTCGCCATTCCCGCACTGTTCACCGATCCAGACCCAGTTGACACAATCGTTTACTGTTGGCAAGCTAACTGCCACCAGATACACCGTCGACAAGCACCATTAAACCTAGTAATCACAGACAACATCGTTTTCTGTTTTCAAATCTTCGTTTGATTATGGTGCCCAAATCTAAATCCATTGAAACAGAAGAAAATCCTTTCCTTCCTCCTCTCGTCGACCAGGATCACGTCCCCTGGCCGATAAAGACCATTGAATTGCAAAGCCGAAGTGTGAATTCGATTTCTTCGAATTACACTTCTGGCTCAAAGATATATTCCTGGACCAGAGTGACGCGATCGGACTCTGGGAGTCCAATCTCCCACTGTACATGTTTCCCCAGACCTACCATTTCCCTGAGTTCGCCATGAAGTGCCAAGCTCACTACCTTACCGGCCAAAGGGCCATTGTGTCTTCATCTAGTGAAACTCTGTTCACCATCACCCCTAAAACAATAAACCAAATGTTGCAGATACCCAGAAATGATTCTGCCATCCCTTTCTCCATTGAAATTTTGACTGAACTGTATCAAAAACTTTATTTCCCTCAGAGAGTCCAGATATTTGAAATCTTCTTACTAGAAGACGCACAGTTGCCTAAAAAGAATCCCCCGTATCCCTCTTCCATCTTCTCAGTCAAAGGCAACCAAATCATTTCCTCCCTATGTTGCCTGTTAGGATATTATTCTGATGAATGGGTAGATGAACCCATTTTGGGCTTTCTGTCCATTTTCTCCACAGAAGAAAAGGTTACAACTCAATTTGATTACAGTAAATTTCTAGCTGACATTATACATGAACAGCTTTTCAAGTTCTCCACAGAGGGAATTTCCAGGTACTCCTCAATCCTGGTGTACATGTTCCTCTTCTTCCAGGCAAACAAATTCTCCTTCACCCTCCATAAGCTGGATCAAAATGGAAATCCTCAATCGGTAACCTCTTGGACATCACTAGTGAGGAAGAACTCATCTGAGTTCAGCTTCAAGCAGTTCATCGACCAATTTTACCACCCAGTTGTGTGCATGCTCAACAGCAAAATGGAACCAAGGATAAATGAGGAGGTCCAGAGGATTCTTCACCTATCAGACTTAGCCAAAACAGGGGACTGGTACCTTTACCAGAACCATACCGAAATCAAAGTCTATGGGTGTGAATTACCTCCATACACGCTGCCAAAGTACCTGCCTGTCAGAATATTCGCCTTGGAATACATCAAACAGATGATCAATTCTGATGACATCCACTTCGTGGCATTCAAGAAGAAGCAGCAGCTCAGGATCAAAGGTCAGACAGGTCCTTTCATATGCAACAGCAGAGCTGCAGGGGAAGAAGCCAACAATCTCTTAAAGGAAATGAATTCCGGCCTGAGCTCCCTGTGGCATTATGACCATTGTGGCATTATAGCAGAAACCAGGCTTAAAAATAAGATCTCTCCTTATGATCACGTACCAAAGCCTGAGATTAAAAAGTTCATGAATCAGACAAAGTGGCAAGAAAATACTTTACTAGAGACAGAAGAGCAGCCTCCACCTGCCAACATTTCACATACCAGCACTCCACAAGTACAAGCAAAGAAGGGAGCCAGTAAAGAAATCTCTCCTTCAATCACAGAAGTGTCAGCAAAAGACTTCCAAGTCTATAGGAAGAGGGCCAAGACTAGCCACACATCTGACAGGCTTAGAGAAGGAGAAACACAATCCACAATAGTTATGGAGGTACCACACTCATCTGTTTTCTCAGGCAGCCAACACAGTGTCCACTTCCTCATCAAGAAGCAAGCAGATACTACACTGTCAGTTGAGTCCTCACAGGAGCCCACAGGACTTAGTATCTTTGATAAGTATAAAATGATCAAACAAAGAAATGAACTCCTAACCAGTAGCACCTATGCACAGTTTTGGAAGCAGACATCTACAACTCAGCACAGATTACTCTCTGCATTCGACACTGAGAAGGGAAGGATGCACATGGCATTCTTACAGGCGCATGTCCCTCACTCCAAGACCATTTTTTATTACAAGAAAGCATCATTTGAATTTTATGTGAAAGAGGTTCATCCAGCAGATCAAATGGACATGCACAGGCAAACAGGGGAGATGATCTTCTCCACCTTAACAAATACATCCTTGATTGTTGCAAAATTGCAGGTCTCTTTAAACAATGTCCAGTCTTAGTTGAAGTTGGAAAAGATATCTTCCTTAGCCAAGGATAATAAGATCAAATCCCTAGAGGAGCCAGTACTGAAAATTGGCTATGATCCATCCAATGTCAAAGCAGTCGAGGAACTACTTTAGAAGAAAAATGTTGACATAACATCTCTAAGGAAACAACTGAAACTTCCAACCACTGAAGATTCACAAGCAAAGGAAATGGCTGAGAGTGAAGGCCACAAGGAGGAGATATCGAAACGGATAATGGAGCAGAATGCACAAATAAAGGAGATGGAGGTTGAGTTAGATAAGTTAGTTAAAGAGAAAGAACAGAGTGTGTAGATGGTGGTCATCCCACTGGAAGTAGTTCCTCTCACAGGAGTTAGTACAGCAACAACCACAACAGCAGAAATTCCATCAGCCATTCCAGTGACAGTTCCAGATGCTTCTGAGAAATTGGTGAAGTCAATGGAGGACATGACCCTGCAAGGAGAAGAAAATAGAAGATTGCAAGAAGAGGTTAAAAACCTCCAGAAGCTGAAATCCATGTTCCAGTCCAGCTACAACACAGAGATGCACAAATCACATAGACTCACTCAAGAAATACAGAAGCTGCAAAAGGAGACTGGCATGGCCAAGACACTGTTTGAAACCAAGGAAAACATCTGGATGGACATCAACAAGTCAATGGCAGAGATATGGCCACTCATACAAATTGTGTTTGAACAGCACGAACTGGTACAGAGAGAAGGACAAGCAATTGACAAGATAAGGGAAGAATTGGGAGAGAGGCCTACAGAGGCCACCGAAATCATCAGGTTCTTAAACTTCAAAACCAAAGAAGAGCTAGAGGCATTGGAAATTGAAGACAGGACAGAGACCATCCTTGAGGTCAAGAAGGTTTTGACGAAGAAAGGATTGATGCTGCAACTAGAGGAGAAAGCTCAAACAATGGATATTGGAGTGCAGAGATTTTTTAGCAAGGCCGACACACTGCACAAGAAGGGACTTCTAGGACTACTAGTGATAAATGATGAGCTCATTACTCTGTCAGACTACAAGTAGAAGATCCTCGCAGTAGCAAAAGATGGTTCTAAATTCGCAGGCATACAATCGAGCATTACTAGCAGGGCTAGATCCTAGTTTCAAAAGTGGTTTTGGTAAGTTCCCTCTATCAATTTCTTCTGCCCTTAACAACCTCTAGGAATTACAGAGTGCTAACAAATATAATAAGTACTCAATGTATACAAATAAACTTTTAACATGATGAATCAGAAGCTTCCTATCACTACTTCAAACTTTGGTGTACCTACATGTATACACCTCTATCTCTATGTTTATATGTGAGTATAGAAAAAAGATAATACCTAAAGGCATGTCAAATTACTCTACCAATCTTGGTATATGAGTTAACTAATGCTCGAAGAAATTTTGTGTTAACCATCACTTTCTAATCCACTTCCAAATTTCAGTGATGAGCATCTACAAGGCAAGTCCACTAAACTTACTAAGTGTAACATTTACCTTAAAACTCCTATAACACTCCACATCATTTTTAATTATTATACACTAATTTTATTGTTCTTAGATGTAATAATGCTTGGCTACCTTACATAGCACTGCTTGGTTAGCTCAATCGATTCGAACTCATTGTTTCAAGGCGGAGTTTGTTGTGAGGCCTTTAGTGCTAGCCTTGTTGAGATTAGAGTCTAGCTTAGTCCCATTGGGTTACGAGTTGCAATTGAAGAAAACTGAGGAACTATGAGGGTGCCCAACAGGTTTGTCTTTGACCTCTTGTTGGGCTCTAAGTTTAATCTCCAAAACTGTCATTTGTTGTTGTTTTAGGACAGCAAACAATCAAGTACTTTTCTGCTCATAACTTTTATGGTTAAGTGTTCTTTGAGGTGCCCTTGCAAGTGTTTTTGAACCGGTGGTTAGCACATGAAATATAACTCAAAACAAGTAACACTCCTCTAGATCTTTACAACTCTAAAATGTTGATCTACACAACTAAGCATGCATGAAAATGGACACAGGTATTTTTGGTCAATGACACTGGATAAAAACCCCCCTAGGAAAGCCAATTTAGAATGAAAGTATATATAAGTGATGTCTAAAGCATGAGATACAACAAGTATGTAAATACAATGGAACCCGATACAATAGCAACTCCTCTTGAGATTCTTTGGAGTTCCAAGAAGAGAAATGTGCCCAAGCTTAGTGTGCCCTCTTCCCTTGTTGACCTATCCACTGAAACAATGCGCCCTTGACCTCAAGACCTCAGATGAAGAAACCTTTGCACACAAGCAAGTTGTTGTGTGCCACCTCCATGTTGAATCTGAGAAATCTGCAATCCTCCAAGTGTAGCTAGTGTCTGCTAAGCAAGCACCCTCCTCCTCAAGTGCGCCCTCCTCAAAGCTAGAACTAACACCACAAATAAATATGGGTCTAAGCCTCCATGAGCACTCCATGGAAGGAGGCGCCCAAGCTTCCCTCATCTAATGCCTCCATCATCATCCTCTTGCTCCTCTCCCAATTCTCTTGGTGAAAAATACAAGGAATGAGCCCCTCTTGGCCCCTTGCGCCCCTCTTGAACCATCATAAGTAAACTTAAAAGATGAATGGTTAGGATCACTCCAAGCCATCTCTAATCAAAGGTTGATATCTCTCCAAAAGAATCTCACCTCAAAACCCACTTTGGGTTAAGTTCCCTAAGTTCACTTTGTGTCCCTTCATTCACCCACTTAGTGAATAAATAGTCATTTTAGGCTAAAAGTGACAAATTTCACTTTTGACTTAAATCTCCTAAGCCAAAGTGAAATTAGACATAATGTACAAGGCACAATGGTACAAATATCTCTCTTGTGGTTAGAGGCCCAAAACCACAAGGAGACCACTTTCCAAGGTACCCAAATCTCAACACTCCCTCTTACCGAGGAAAGTGTCATTCACCCATCCAATCTCATCCCTACAATGGCCATGGTTGTCTGATGGAAAATACTCGGTCACTACAGTTGTACCTTGATCATCACAAGTGGTCTCTGACACAGATCTACTCGACCTACCTGATCTCTAGATGGAAGTACATCTCCACCTATCCGAGATCACCTAGATCTTGGCATCACACCAAAGATCTCAACCTTGGCATCTCACCAAGGATTTCTACCTCCTGGCATCTCACTAAGAGTCACATCTCTTGGCATCTCACCAAGAGTCTCATGTCTTGGCATCTCACCAAGAGTATATGGATCTTGGCATCTCACCAAGATCCTCAACTTGGTCTCTCACCAAGTGACTTCCACCTGAAGTGGAATCTGAAGTTGATATGCTTGTCTCCATAGCCAAGTGAGACTCAAGCCTCTCTGGCGCCCTACTCACACTCATCAATCTATGATGCTCTGAAGCCTCTGCACCAACCATCTGTTTTCTCAGCAACTCTGAAACTGAAGTTGTCCCGGGTGGACCAGTAACCCCTGAATATGGTGTCCTCGAAAATTGAGTCTGGGTCCCACAAGATACCACACTCAATCTGTGGGATCTCCTCAACTTTGTATGCACACAAACCGTTGGATGGTGCATCAACTAACAAACAACAACTAACAAAAGCACACTCCCTCGCAAACTAAGCAGTGAACTCCTCCTATGTTGTCATTGTCGTACCATCCTATTGCTTCTTCTTCTTCTTGGGACATTGTCCAGCATAATGCCCCATCTCTCCACAAGCAAAGCATCCCACTGTGCTCATGTCTCTCTCTTTCCCACCGCCACTCTATTGTGGTTTGGCCCCTCCCTTGGGACCCTGTCTAGAACACTTGTCAGTCTTCTTCTTGCCCTTAGTCCAAAGAGCAAGATCCTCATCACTCTCTGATATACGTTGTTGTCCTGAAGATCCTGAGGTGCATCTCAGCTCCTCCTGTACGAAGTCGTTCCAAAGTCTCTCCCAACTGGGCATGACCTCCATGGCCACAATGTCTCGCACAAATGAACCCTGGGTTTGGAAAAGTTGTTCAAAGTTGTCCTCACCAAGAATTCAAGATCCACAATCTCCCCGACTGCAGCCAACTCATCTCGAATCTGTGTAAACCTGCCAAGGTATGATGTAACCAACTCTGAATCGAACATCTGAATGATCCTGAGCTTGTCCTACAAAACCATCTTCCGGTTCTTACTAGAACTCTGGTAAAGCTTGCACAATGAAGCCCATATCTCAAAGGCATAGTCTTTCTCAATCAAATGGGGTATGATGTGGTCCCTCACCGCATCACAAAAAGTTATCCTCGCCTTGGTGTTCTTCTTCCTGAAATCTGCATCCAACAATGGAGATGGAGCAGGAGGAATCACCACAGGAGCTTGAACTATATCCCATAGTTCAAGATCCTCCAAGACGAATATGATCCTAGTCTTCCAAGGGGACCAGTTGCTAGCTCTGACTAGCCTATCCTCTACCCTCATCGGAGACACCGACATGGTTGTCCACTGAAACTCACACTGATGCTAAAAATGCACAAGAGTACAACCTCACTCCTGTCAACACAGGTGTGAAAAGAGGTTGTCCACAAATATCCAAAACAGTCCCACAAAACTGCCCACTGAATGCTCTAAAAATCAACAAGTATTTTCCACCAAGGCTCTGATACCATGAAGAAAACTGAGGAACTATGAGGGTGCCCAACAAGTCTGTCTTTGACCTCTTGTTGGGCTCTAAGTTCAATCTCCAAATTGTCCTTTGTTGTTGTTTTAGGACAGCAAACAATGAAGTACTTTTCTGCTCATAATTTTTATGGTTAAGTGTTCTTTGAGGTGCCCTTGGAAGTGTTTTCAAACCGGTGGTTAGCACATGCAATATAACTCAAAACAAGTAACACTTCTCTAGATCTTTACAACTCTAAAATGTTGATCTACACAACTAAGCATGCATGAAAATGGACACATGTAATTTTGGTCAACATGACCCTGGATAAAATCCCCCAGGGGAAAACTAGTTTAGAATGAAAGTATATATAAGTGATGTCTAAAGCATGAGATACAACAAGTATGTAAATACAATGGAAGTTGATACAATAGCATCTCCTCTGGAGATGCTTTGGAGTTCCAAGAAGAGAAATGTGCCCTCTTCCCTTGTTGCTCTATCGACTGTAACAATGCGCCCTTGACCTCAAGGCCTCAGATGAAGAAACCCTTGCACAAAAACAAGTTGTTGTGTGCCACCTCCATGTTGAATTAACAAATCTGCAATCCTCCAAGTGTAGCTAGTGCCTGTTAAGCAAGCGCCCTCTTCCTCAAGTGTTCCCTTCTCAAAGATAGAACCAACACCACAAATAAATGAGCGTCTAAGCCTCCATGAGCCCTCCATGGAAGGAGGTGCCCAAGCTTCCCTCATCTAATGCCTCCATCATCATCCTCTTGCTTCTCTCCCAACTCTCTTGGTGAACAATACAAGGAATGAGCCTCTCTTGGCCCCTTGCACCCCTCTTGAACCATCATAAGGAAACCTAAAAGATGAATGGCTAGGATCACTCCAAGCCATATCTAATCTAAGGTTGAGATCTCTCCAAAAGAATCTCACCTCAAAACCCACTTTGGGTTAAGTTCCCTAAGTTCACTTTAGGTTTTTTCACACACCCACTTAGTGAATAAATAGTCACTTTAGGCTAAAAGTGACAAATTTCACTTTTTACTTAAATCTCCTAAGTCAAAGTGAAATTAGACATGAAGTACAAGGCACAATGGTACACATATCTCCCTCTTGTGGTTAAAGGCCCAAAACCACAAGGGGACCACTTTCCAAGATACCCAAATCTCAATAGCAATTGTGGCTGGCAGTTGAACCACTTTCCATCTGAATATTTTAGGGTAGAGGGGGGGGATCCCACGAGGTTTCCCTTGGAAAAAAAGTTATACCAAATGTTCGAATCCAAAGGGGGATAGGGTATGTACACCTCCGTAGAATTTAACAGTCAAATCATTGCACCGAGGGGGGTCCCTTGTCCCACAAACAAGGGGGTCTCATACATACACCAACTGGTGTCTGGCTTGGTCGTGACCTTAAAAATAAATTAGTATTATTATTATTTATCAAATATTTATGCATATACCATGGAAGTTTGATTTCAAACATATTGTAAAAATTGAGTTATTTTGTTGGAATTTAGTCTTCTTAATTTTCTATATAAGTTGTGTGAAAAAATTTAATTTGTTTTAGGAGACTTAGTTACATTTTGAATTTATAATCTTAATGTAGAGTTTCCAAAGTAGAGCTTGTTATTTCACAAGAAAAAATATGGAACATATACAACTATGCTGCAAGGCTTAGATCTGCATTAGCAAGCATGGATTTTTAATCCCTCATAACACTAACAGTTTTCCATATTGGTTTATTCAAACGCCAGCAGCATATGGAGCCAGTGGCTAATGGAGTTTATTTCCATGATAACTATAATGTGTTTTCACTACTGTTCTGAAGGGGCTCTACTTCACACTGAAGGCTACAAATAGGTATGCACTATTCTGGTTTGTCCTCGACTGTTCCAAATTTGCAATAAGCTTATTTGAGTAGTTATTGCATACCATAGAAATTTGTACCCAATTTGCTTTGCAACGACTGTTGCATTCATATTTTGCAGTGATGCCGATAACAATGCCACAGTTGAAGGTTCTAAAGTTCTTGACATGAGAGTCAGAGCTAGTCAGTGGAAAGGTATCTAATTATGTACTTAAGCTTAGCATGTCTAGCTACTCCTCCAGGGTTCAGATCATCTGCAAGTATGAAGTCATGCTGCCAGAAGTGGAGGTTAGCAAAGGTAGTGCTAGGACATTGAACCACTTATTCTACCTGTGACAAAATTTGATACCATATGAGGATGCATGAAGATCGATTCAAATATTTGAAGATCCATAGGATATTAATTGAAAGAACATATAGTCTAAGACTATCATTATTGTTTACATAACAGGAACAATGTGCGTGATCCACTTCAAAATGTGGTCATAGAAACAAAGGGCCGTTTTTTGAAATCCATGACAATCTTAGAGGATATGGGATCCTGTTGCACTGGTTCTCATGATGACAACTGTGGTATTTTCAATATATAGGAAAAATTGTCCTAGCATGCTTCCATGTTTCACATAAAGTGTATTGATAAATCCCAAGACAAGGAAATTAGTTTATATTGCAAATTGACACAAAAAAGTGACATTATACTCCATTGAAAAAGGCTAATGACAACTCTGCTATAAAGCATGTCCACAACAATGTTAAACAAAGGCATCCCAGTCTGTTAGAAGATCAAAGATTTTCAATGCCCAGTAGCCTTGTCACATATATATTATATAGTCTATTCCATCCTTTTCATTTCTTCAAGGTTCACGCAAACTAGAACTATTTGCTCATCAAAAAAAAACAAGCCACCTTTTTCAAATCCAAATTGTTAAGTCGAAACCAAATAGAAACTACTACTGCTATGTTTTGCATCCTCGGTAGAATTGGATAAAAAAATTATTCCTTTTTTTCCCCAAGTTATTTTCTACTTCCTGAAAATTAGCAGTTTCTACTCCACAAAAAATGCTACCCTGTTTACATCCTGTGAAAACAATGTACACCCCAAGTAACAAGCGCTGACCTGCCTTGACAATCATCTTGGTACAGAAAGACCAAGCTCTAGTGAACACAAGATCAAAACGAGTGCATTAGCATAAAAGCGAAATGCCAGACCAAAGTAAGATTTGAATTAAAATATTAAATGTAATTGAGATTAGCATTCAAAGAACTTGTCCCCACACGTTTCTAGTCTATATATGGTATCTTCAGAAACTAAGGAAAAGATTATCCACCCATTTCTAGTCTATATGTGATTTTTTTCAGACTTGTGAAAAGAATATCCAGAGTAAATCGAACCTCGGATCATAATGATGAAGAAATGGATGAGAAATGCGTAGGAGCCAAATAAACAAGAATAAGAATTCCATAATTGAAATTAATATATTTGAAAGGTGAAGAGGTTGATCAGACCAGCAGAAAATTCTAACTTGTGATGCAGAACAGATCACTTAAATCTTGAATAACACTTCTCTAAAACAGTCTACTCTGTGCCATAGTTGTCACCACCACAATGAAGCAGATACCCGATGCCAAACATCAAATAGTCAGCGAGTCCCACAATCCTGTCTCGTTATGATCCATCATCGCCATCTGGCCATGCATTTTCAACTTTATACAACGCAGCAAAGAAATATATATAATTTTGGCTTCAAAAAAAGTACAATATAATATTTTTAGACTTCCAATTTACATAACTCCAAAAAATATGATGGCATTGTAAATAGTATCATATCTCCTTGAAAAAGCTTTAGGAATAGGATGAGAGTTGGATCCTACGAAATCGGGTATGAAGTTTTGTTACTCCCATTTTGAGTAGAGTTTGGCATGAATATCAAAATGCACTCATTCTTAATGCATCACATGTGTGTGATTTATAAATTTTAAATGTCTGTGCAATCTCCTTGGGAAAGAATGCTAACCACTCAATCCAGTAACATGACATAGAGTTCATCCCCTTGCAGAGAAGGCAATTTTGTCATAAACAGTGCATGCTCTCAAGAAGGTAATTTGCATCATCATTCGTGTTTTGGGACAATAATGCATGGGACAGCCAATGTCTCTACATTAGGAATTTGGATAATGAGACAAAAGCTAATTACATATAATAGGGTTGATGTGCCAGAGATCAATCGCTTGATACCCTCAGAAAGTAAAACTGAAATCTATTGGACAAAATAATTTCAATTGGGATTGGTCAAAAGATTACTCTAGCTAAGGAAAGAACAGTAAGCACCAACACCATGCATTGACCTTGATGACAAGGTTCGCAGGTAATTTTCCGAATTATATAGTGTTGGCAATATCTCAGGCACTCTCTGATAAGTTGGTACTCAACTATGGACTACATTCCTTTGTTGGATTCTCTTGCTTGGCATTTTGAACATGTTATC
>ML849271.1:8631-23581 GCA_009831015.1 Picea engelmannii
ATGTTAGGAACCAATTTTTGATTTTGTTTATGGATCGGTGCCATATCCTGACACCATTTGCATCTATTGAAGATTCTTGCAAACAACCAATATTATGAAAATCAAAACATACTAGAAAATCCCACAATGAGAAAATCAACTTGTAGAAGAAATAATTTCGAAGATCTTCTTAGGAAAAGACAACTTTTCAAATATTGAGGCATACCTCAAAGCTATCAGGCATCTTGTAGAATATTGTAAATTCAGCTAAGCTTGTATGTTTGCATCTGAAGACAATATAGATTAAAAAACGGTGATTAGAATATAAGAAACCAATCTTATAACAATAGACAATCTAAATGAATAAATGACATGTATCCCACTTAGGTTTATTCTCCCTCTAATATGAGCATTTTCTAATTAGTTAGATATATTTATTCACAACAATCAATAGACTTCCAAGTTTTTGTCATTAGAACAAAAATATAATCACCAACAAAAGTAATAGATGGATTTGTCAATGAAGCATAGAGTATGAAAGGTTCCCTTTCACATTTGTCTTCTACATTGTGAACCCAATCCCTTCATCTCCTTACACCTACTTGAGAAATATCTAAAGTATCTCACCGCAGTTTTTGTGAAATCCAACACTAAAACTGCCATTTTTTGCAAATTTAGGGGATATCCAAAAAAGGAATATAGTTGTTTATTGTAGAAATACAGCTCGGTGCACTGAATTTAAAATTTAATCTTATCAGAATCTGGTAGGGCACCAACTTTTAACACATATGGTAGGGGATGAACACATCCTTTAATTCTATTAACTGGAATAGGATGTTGACTTGTTTAGTCTCTTATGTTGATATGTTCAGACTAGATTACAGCCTTTAGCTATGAGGACAATGGCATCTTTCACAGTGCCTCATAGGTCATTGGACACACCTGTTCTTGAACCAGCTAACAAGAAGGGATATCTAAAAAATAATGGACTATTCGATGCTCAGAAGCCATCTAATGTTAAATCTGGTCGAAATAAGAAAATCAAAGAAGCTCCATTGGCATCACTAGAATGTGGTGCTGAAAATATTTCCATTTCCAAAATACCCCAAAAACCAACTGAAGCATTTCTTATTGAATACAGGCCTACAAGTTATAAATTGTTTGGGCAGCAACTATTTTCCTCATAAGTTACTTGTACCTCACCTGAAATGGTAAGACTACATGAAAACATATTTATCTATTTATTTAACACAACTTTTATTTCTGTTGACTGAAATGTGATGCTAACTGTTTTATTCTCTTGTGTTGATATGTTTAGACTGGACTACAGCCTTCAGCTACGATAATGATGCCACCTTTGACGGTGCCTCAAGGTTTATTGGTCACACCTGTCATCAAGCCAGCTATCAAGAAGAGGCAAAATAATGGGGTTGTCAGTGCCCAGAATCCATCTAAATTTAAAGACAGCCAAAGGAAGAAAACCAAAGACAGCCCACAAAATCCCATCTCACTTATAGAGGAAAGGGGTTTGGGAATTTTTTGGGACAATTAATAATACAAGAGATACCGTTTTTACCCACCTAGATTCCATCAGTCTGTTTTTTTTCGAGCAGCTTCAAGGCACTCCAAGGGAATTCTTTGGGAGATTAGAGTTCTACATAATTGTATCTAACTGCGTTGAACATCAATAATCTTTTTTTCCAGTTCTCTAGTTGTACAAAATTCATCAATAATGTTGTGCTTATTTGGACTGAAAGGATTGTACAATGGGAATTCTTTTGAAACAAAGATCTCTTCGAAGCTAAAATTGTGTTCTTCTACCCCTCAAACTAGATTGTATATTTAGACAGAATTTCATCAATCTGTTTCTCAGCCCAAACAAGTCATCCCAAATAGTAGTTTTTTGTATAATTCAAATTAGCTGCAGAGGACATAAATACTCATCGATAAATGGCAGAATCCACCCTAAGTAAGTAAGGTGCAGAAATTAGAAGGCGGAAAAATTGACAAGTATTTTTCATGTGGCTACAATTGTACATGAAAGAGGGAATTAGCACCAGAATCCACCCTTAATAAGTAAGGTGCAAAAATTAGAAGGCAGAAAAATTGACAAGCATTTGCTTTTATAGTTATCAACTCTTTATTTTTGTATTGAAAATATTAATTTTACTTGAACTACAAATGTGTGCTCGATATATTACTCGTCAGCACACAACACACAAATCACCCATACACAAAAAAAAATGTGTTGAAGATGTATTCCTTATGTGTGACCTTCAAAAATTCCAATGCTTGGAACAAGAAACAATAATGAACTTGAGACAGCTTGCCCGAGATCTTTTTCAAATAAAAATTTCACACATGCAAAATTGAAACAAACAAATACCTCCATTTAAAAAAGAAGTGGTTCTCCAAAACCCTCCATTCTAGTAGCATTAGAAGGTTTCTTGAAATAAAATTTGATCAACAAAAATTTCAAGTACTGGAACTCTTACAATCTTCGACTTTTTCTTGTAGAGTACAAGTATATTTGTTAAACAGTTTGTGAAACTCCATGCATTATATATAGCCATGAGACCTCTCTGTGCATTCACCATAAGTTCTTTAATTTTGAAATTAAACACTTACAATTGACTATCAGTGCATGCCTCATCTCCATTCCCCCCAACATGAAGATAGTAATCTGAATCAAGCTCCCACAAAGCAGGCTTCCCTTCTTGTTGCTGAAAATATCCAAGGAATCTGTTTTCAAATACCCACATCCAAAAGAGGTTTAGAATATTAGTTATAGCTCCGAAGAAGTCCATGCTCACTTCATTGTTGCATAAAATAAATATGGTGTTAATTAGGAAGTTAAATATTGGATATCCATGTGCCACCAGTGTTTCTACTTGTTGATACTGAGAGGGGGGGAAGGGGGGTGAATAAATATCAAGTATAATTTATCACTTTTTCAGCTTTACTTTTCAATCAATTAATATGTCCAATATACAATAATTTATGGAATCATGCGTACAAATTTTCCCCATCAGTATAAGCATTGTTGTAATATCATTTGATTGATTTCAAAAACTCATGAGCTTGTGTTGTAGCTTTCGACTTTTGTGACCTCTCTATGAAGACCTGAAAATTATGTGGAGGCACATTGTACACCTACAATAGTAGATTAGAGAATATTCAAATTTAAAGTAATAATCCTAAAGTAGAACCACCATACGGAATTGCAAGAGCATCACCCATACTCTGGTACATTTCCATTAGTGTAGCGGCAATGCCACTATCAAGATCCACTTTGGGTCCATTTGACAAGCCCATAGCATACAACTGACGGCCTAAAGCTTCCAGACCATATGCAAATTTTCCAACAAGTGTACAATACATGCAGTCAATGCAATTTGTACGGAGCACTCCACTCTGACAACTGTGTTCTCTTGCATTGTCTGCATTCTTTTTGGGGTGTTGTTCAGCATCAAGATATCCATCTCGTGTAAACAAAAATCTTCCAGAATCATTTCTATTTCCAATCTTTCCAGGATCTATCCTTGATGAAATGCATCTAAAATAACCTACAATAGTATCTCTGCAGTTTACACATTTTTTTGGATAGAACTTTTGAGATATAGACATTTGGATTTGCAGGAAGAAAAAAGTACCTCATATTCACTACCCTCTCTTGAGAGAATCACAACTAGCAAGATTGTGATTCTAAAGGAGTTGGTTATGAGAGAAATAATAACACCACCAAATTTTCAAGCAAGTTGCTTACACAACTACAGCACAAACACTGTAAAATGCATAAGTTATAAAAACACACATGCAATTTAGACGAGGTATTCACATATACAGCGGAAGTACTCTTGCTATAAGTATTGTGGCCCTGCATTCCTCTAACATGTCAAGCAGGATAAGTACACACTCCTCATGTCCATTGATTCATCCATATATATTCTGACGTTGATTGTGCCATTACGCTCCTCGTCGAATTTTGTCAGCGTCAAAGTCCAGTTGAAAGGCACACTTTGAATAGACAGTAATCCATGCTTCATTATTGGCTTCCTTTAATACTCAGAGGATTTGGGAAATTTTATTGGAAAACCAATGGAAATTTGAAGAAATCTTCATTGTTCTGGTTCAGTATGCCAGAGTATACATTTGAGGCCAGAGATTCCATGTCTATTTACAGGGAAGGTGTTGGAGGCAGATGAGTAGGTTAACTGTCATGTTCTATATGATTATGGAGAGCCTTAATCTTGATGAAGTTAAGAATTGGAAGGGTTCCCTCAAAGGAAAGAAGAGCAAGGATGGTAAAGACCATATTCTTAAAGCCATAAAATAACTGCTTACACCTTCCATTTTTTTTTGTTTTCTTTTATATAATGAAACTCTTCTGCAAACAGAGCACCATAACTTATGATCCTAGATCATGTATTGTGATAGTAACCTCTTTACCACAGTTTGTCTATATACTATCAATTTTGCCAATTGCTTCTCTATTCTAATTACTAGAAGAATCATTGTAGAAATTTTGTACAAACAATATATTGTTGTACACTTTTCAGAGTGTTTCATGGTTAATTAATAGGTTATTAAATATGATTGATGTCTCATATGTCCAATGAATTTTCTATGGTAGCAAAGTATTTTTTTTCAGAATTTAAACAAGTTTGATTGATCCTTTGTGTATTTATTTGGTAATATTCCTCTCCTATTAGTTTGATACATGTATCTTGCAAGTAATGCATTTGTCTAGCTTGACTTCCAGCTAAGATACGTTTCTAGTTGATTTCCACATTCATCAACCATGTTTAAGTGAAATGATTCATTCTAAATATTGGATGAAGTGTTGTTATATAAGTAAAGCATCAATTAGTTTGTAAAACAATTTTAGTGTTCAATAAATGCATGTTTATGCCCCTTCAAAGTTAATGGGATATGCTTATTATGCCATCATTCCCATATCTAATATGGATTTTACTTGAGGATATGTTTATCCAAGGTGATTCAGACAGAATTTGGTGGAACTGCATCTAGGGCTAGCAATCAACATCAACATTGTTAAATTTCAGTGGACCTGTACATGTTGTTAGATTTCATGCATCAACATTGTAGTTGGTTATGTTATGATTGGCTTTGCCTTTCGAAGACTCCTGATATGAAAGGTCTTCATAGAACTACTTCACTCAAGACAGGGATGCAAAGCATCCTTTTGGGATTTTCCCTTGCCCTTGAGAGTCGAGACACTTAAAAGAGAGATAGAAATTTTCTTTTGGGGAAATATTTTAAAGGTATGTGTTTCCTTAATTTGTTAACATTGTCAAATTTCCATTTTCTACTACTCTTTCAACAAAGAAAAGGGTGGACTGCATGTCTAATACAGAACTTCATTCATGATATTTAAGTGCCATTCTCCTGAAAATTGAATGAGCCTCCTTGTATCTACAGTAACACCTCTATTGACATGTTCTCTTATCTTCTTAATTTTCTCTAAATATATGTGACCCTTAACATTGATTGGCTACAAGATTTTTCTGTAGCCAACTCTCTTATTTTCATCTATATTTGAATCCATCACAATATATGTTTCCTTGTAGTTGGGTTGCTATGAATCAACGTAGTTTTAGTTTGCTTCTATTTTCATCGTAGAAGACCTCATGATTACACGTTCTTCATTAGATTTCATTCTTGCAATGAAGGGTGAACTTAGTCATGCATTTCAAATGACGATACTTTTGGCATCAATGGACACCTTAGTTCTGTCTATAAACCAAACAACTTTAAGGATATTAGTGGGAATGGTTGGAAATACTTACAAACAAGCACCTGCTATTTGAGCTTGGTTCAACAATTCATCCCATACTACATCTACATTAGGCTTTATTTTATAGTAGTTTTCATGGTACTTCAACATTTTCTAACTTGTAGCACTCTACCAAGGAGAAGTTAGCTTGATTTCCAATTCAGTTCCCCTAAGCATGCCACAGAAATCATTTAAATGATCATTCCCTGTGAATGCATCCTTCACGTCTCCTTCCTATACTATTCTTTCCAAAAACCCAGAATTGTATAAAGGACAACTAATGTTGTCTTGTTTGATGCTGACGATGTTGGAACTGCCAAAATTATTTACTCATGGAAGAGGAATGTCAAATCAACATTTTTTCTGACTCAAAAAACTTATTGGATTTCCTTCATTCTCCTCACAGTGTCTACAAAATAGAGATGAAGTACAAATTACATCAAACAAGAAAATAGATATGACGCTTGTCTCAAAGCTTCTCTCCTCAAAAAAATGTCCATTAAAATCTGAATGAAATGTATCTAGCAACAAACATCAATTAGAGTTGTAAAGGCTATATAGGCATTACCCAAGATTACCATGGAAGCTTTACCTTGGATTTTCTTGACAAGGGATCTTCGAACCAGTAACTACCTTTGATGTTCTATTTGTAATTTTGTATAGGCCTATTAAATATTTACTCACTAGGTCAAGGTTCTTTTATTCTTTTGAGCTTACAAGGATTACCATTAGTGTTTGTAAAAAACTAATAGACCCATTTGCCTCCACTTGATAGGTCATTGATCATTGGGACATTCTCTTCCTATTCGAATGTTATTGCTTCCAACCATCGACTAGCAATGGATCCCATTTGCCTCCCCTCACAAGAAGTCATTTTTCCTCTTGACAATACCAATGGTAGTCCACCATGCATGCAAACTTCAAAGGAAGCCTTTAAAATTTAAATTGGCCATTAGAAGCACCAAATATCAATCAAGTTGCAACACAGTTGATTAAATTTCATGGAAGCTATCAAAAAAGGAATAGAAATGACCGTTTAAATGTGGTTTAGCATTTTTCCATGCTAATCTAACTCTATCATAGACCTATAGGAAATATTGTGCAGAGTATCTTTTAGAGTAGTTGGCTTCTCCGAAATAGCAGTAAAGGGCTCTAATAATTCCAGAAGTTCGTAAATTGTAGGTAGATAAATGAAGGAATTAATATCATCCACAAAATTCTTTTCTTACTCAATTTGATCAAGATGATTGGCTTAGGGAATCAACTAGGTGTTCTCATTATAGGAAGATAGCATACTCAATTTGCACATCTAATCAATGATATCAGTAAACCTTCTTATTTATACATCAGATGCTTTCAACGGCTCTTGTAAAAACAGTAATGTTTTCTTATTAAGGATACTCTTGGCATCAATGGACACCTCAGTTCTATCTATAATCTCAACAAGTTTAAGGACATTAGTTGGAATGGTTGGATACTTCCAAATGAGCACCTGCTATTTGAGCTTGGTTCAACACTTCATCCCATACTTCATCTACATTAGCGTTTATTTTATAGTAGTTTTCATGTTACTTTAACATTTGCTAACTCGTAGCACTCTGCCAAGGAGAAGTCGGCTTGCTTTCCAACACAGTTATCCTAAGTTTGCCACATAAATCATTTAAATGATCATGCCCTGTGAATGCAACCTTCACATATCTTGCATGTTGTAACTTCCAAAAATATTTACTCATGGAAGAGGAATGTCAAATGAATATTTTTTCTGAGAGAACTGAGGTGTACATTTTGATTCATCAAAATTATTTTTCTGATTCAGAACTGAGGTGTCCAGTAATGTGTTCTTCTTAAGGATACTTTTGGCTAATCTAACTCTATACATGAAAACAAACATAGTCTTACACACAATACACCATACCACCATGGCTTCTTGGCTTGGTTACTGGTTATACAAAACATCCTCAAATCCCAAGTAGTTTCCCCCACCATCACTTAAAAATGAATTGTAATTTGCAAGTTGGATATAATTCTTCAAAGCAACAAAATAAACAGTCAAAGAACAATAACAAGCATACCTATCAAAAGAAACATGCCATGTGTTTGAGAAAGTTATCAATCAAACCAAAGAATTTTGTACATTACAACACTCTGAGTTGAAACCGGCCAAAAATTGCTCGCTTTATGAGTTGAAACCGACCAAAAATTGTTTGCTTCCAGTTGAACACTTAATAGAATGACCACCATGGACTGAAATGGGGTTCAAACGAAAGGTTAAATAAAAGTCAAAAATAATTTAAACCCACAAAAAAATGATCATTTACCTCCAAAATCTGAAATTTGAGGGTTTCCAGTTCGATCGCATTCACGCCAATTTTTGTCATCAATGGCCGAGGAACCAGATTTGGACGGAAATTTAGAGAGATCCAGTCGAAACCATGAAATTTGGATGGAGTTTTGGAGATATCCATTGGAACCCATGGATTGTTTAAGAGAACTAGGGCCATCAATCCACATTCGGCTAAATTCGAAAAATAAATGCCACGTTCGGCTGAATTCAAAAAATAAATGCATGATAAATTGAAAACATGAGAGAAGGGTTTCCAATGCAAATCCATTCACGCTCGTTTTTGCCAATTATGGCTAATAAGAGAAAGGTTTCCAATCCATGGCACATTCGCACGAATTTTTGTGAACAGTGGCGGATGAAGAGCACAAATTTTGTGAACAGTGGCGGATGAAGCAGGGTTGACAGGTGTCCTCGTCGTTGGTTGTAGCTTCCCCTGCATCTCTCGATTAGTCTATGCATCTACGGATGCACCTACAACCTGTACTAACACATCCAGCAACACATTGTTGATTTGATTCCATTTAATTCAATTCTTCCTCATAAATATTGATTCAATATTTAATATAAAATATATATTCAACAGTTTACTAACACATCCAGCAACACATCAAACCATTTAATGTCATTTAATTCGTCCTCATAAATATTGATTTAATATCAAATAGATATTCAGGGTAGGGCAACTTTGATAAAAGTGAAATAATTCTGGACAGCTTTGATAAAAGTAAAATATAGAATTAATATATTAAAAAAATGTCTACATGGCATTATTTCTTAGGAGGACCATTTTGAGTTGAAATTTCCTCTAATGGAGTAGTGAGGAGTTAACTCAGGGAATCAAGGGTAATGCACCAGTTTGGTGATGATCCCTAGGCAAGGTCGAATTAGCATGGTGATGATCCCAATGTTGCATGGTGATAAAACCAATGTAACATCTAAACTCAACTCAACTAGTCAAACTAAAGTGTCAACTGAAAGAGAATATTCTCCGAGTGGAATATTCTCCCCTAAAATATAGGAGACTGGATAATGACTAATTATGACTAGTAAACAAGGAAAAACCTTAGGAAAAATAAATTCTAGGTGTGTGTGAAGTAACTCCAACACCCCCCCTGAACATCACTATGGTGAAAATAAAGAATGGGTCCCGGTAATGAGGCCATGTTAGGTACCCAAATACAAAAGATATACTAAAATAAAGTGAGGAAAGAGGGAAAACCTCATGGGAAAAACCCCTCCTCAAGGTACAATGTATGTAAAAAGAAGAACTATAGTTGTTAGGCAACTGTGTCCTTCACTCCAAGACGACTTCGCAGAGAATGGAACTTATGCTCAGTGAAGGTCTTGGTGAAGATGTCCGTCGTTTGTTCTGTTGAAGTTCAGAACTGTAAGTCGATGACCCCCTCATATACTAGGTCCTAGATGTAGTGCATGTGGATCTCGATGTGCTTCATTTGCTACCTCTAAACTGGATCTCTACAGAACTTCAGAGTGCTCTGGTTGTCACACTAGATGACAATTGGCCGATGAAACTAAATGCCAAACTCAGTGAGAAAATGTTGTAGCCACATAGCCTAAATGGTTATGTTAACTACCCATATGTACTCTGCATCGGTAAAAGATAGACCAATGCAGCTTGCTTCTTGTTAGACCAACAGATAGGCCTGGAACCAAAACTGAGTGAGTAACCATATGTGGACTTGTGATCAGTGCTATCGCCAACCCAGTCGGAATAAGTAAACCTGATGAGATCTAATGTAGATTTTGTTGCATAATGAATCCCAAAGGTGATGGTGCCCTGTACATATCAAAGGATATGCTTTGCAGCCTTCCAATGTAGCTCATGCGGCTCCTGCATGAACCTGGAAACTGTGCCAACTGCATATGAGAGGTCTGGTCTAGAGTGTGTTAGATACAACAAGCTCCCCACTAGTTGTCTGTACAGTGTGTTGTCAACCAGTGGAGTCTCCCTGCCATCCTCAAGTTTGACTCCTGATAGGAAAGGAGTCGGAGCAGACTTGTAGTATGTCATGTGACATCTCTCAAGGAGATCTCGTGCATACTTGGCCTAAGACATTTTGATGCCTGATGCATCCTGATTGATCTCGAGTCCAAGGAAGAAGTGTAGCGGACCCATGTCCGTCATCAAAAACCTATCATATAGAATCCTCTTAACTGCAGCAATCGTTGAATTCAAGCAATCGGTGATCAATAAATCATCAACGTACAGAACTAAAAGTAGAAGTGAATTATCCGTCCTAAGCATGTAGACATTCATGTCTGATTTACAACGTACAAATTTCTGTGACAACAAGTAGGAGTCCATATTTTCATACCATGCCCTCAGAGCCTGCTTGAGGCCATAAAGGGACTTCTTCAGTCGACAGACCAAAGATGAGTCCTGCATAAATCCCTGGGGCTGCTCCATATAGATCTCCTCAGAGAGATCACCGTGAAGAAATGCATTCTTCACATCCATCTGATGGACTTCCCATCCTTTGGCTATCGCAATGGCAAGTGTCAATCGTATGGAATCCATCTTTTCTACTGGAACGAAGGTCTCATCATATTCAATACCATGAACCTGTTGAAAGCCTTTGGCTACAAGCCTGGCTTTGTATCTGCTAATCTGTCTATCCATTGTGCTCTTGGTCCTGTAGACCCATCTGCATCTGACAAGTTTCCTCCCAAAAGAAAGGGGAACCAGATCCCAAGTCTGGTTCTCGAGGAGGGAGTTGTACTCCTCCTGCATGGTGGATTCCCAAAAGGTATTTCCAGCAGCCTCTCCATAAGACTATGGATCTAAAGATTGAACCAAGAAAAGATGTCTGGAGGGAAATGTTTCAATGGCGGTGAGTGCAACAAGAGGCTCCTCAAAATCAAATCGAGTCCTCCTAGTATCGGTTGGATCACCAACAATATCCCCTGCATCCTAAAGAGAAGTTTGTGCCCACATGGGCCTCTACTCTGGCTCTACAAATGCATCTAGATTATCTTACTCTGAATCTGAATGTACTGACTCTGAATCTGAATCATTTGAGCCCTCTGAATCAGAACTGTCACCTGAAAAAGAGTCAGCATGTGCATGCTCATCATCTCGGACAGGTGGAAGAATGAAGGTGTCTGCATACGGCTGTTGAGGTGCATGTGAGACACTTTCCTCGAATTGGACACTTCGCTCAATGATGAGTCAGACCAAGGAAATATCAATGAGCCTATATCCCTTCACACCATCAGGGTATCCAAAAAAAATGCATTCGGCGCTCTGTGGATCAAGTGCCTTCCTCTTTTCAGAGGGAATTTGGGCCCATGCACGTGAACCGAAAATGAGAAAGTGGGTCACTTCCATTTTGAGGCCACTCCAAGCCTCATAGGAGGTCTTATCCTTGACATATCTATGGGGAGATCTATTTTGGATGTATGTTTCACAATTTAAATGCTTCGACCCATAGTCTATGTGGTAGTGACTTTGCATGCAGCATGCAATATTCCATCTCCTTTAGAGATCTATTTTTTCCACTTAGCAACTTCGTTTTGTTGCGGAGAATAGGGAACTGTGTGATGCCACTGAATCCTTGCCTCATGTAAAATATTGTGGATCTCATGATTCACATACTCTCCCCCATTATCAGTTCGGAGGACTTTGATTTTCTTTTCAGACTGTGTCTCAACTAGAGCTTTGAAATATTTGAGGTATTGAAAGACCTCGGATTTTTGGCTGAGAAAGTAGATCCATGTAAAACATGAGAAATAGTCAACAAAAATGAGAAAAAACCTCGCTTTGTTGATCGATGGATGTGGAAAAGGACCCATGAGGTCACTATGGATCAGATCTAAAGGTGTGGAGGCTCTCTGAGACTTTCCCTTGTTGAATTTCTCTTGAGGGTGTTTCTCGAGAACACATCCCTCACACACTCCCTTGGAGAAATGGATGTCTAGTAGACCATCAACCAATCTTTGCTTTCTAAGTTGTTGCATGTATCTGAAATTCAAATGTCCAAATCTTTCGTGCCATATCCTACTACTTTCATCAGCATGAGTAAGCAGTAAAGCAAAATCAGGTTCAATGAATTCAGAAAAAGTATACAATCTAGACTGATGATTTACCTCACCGGTAGCAACCCTAGAGTTGGTTTGCATGTCATAGATGTCCACGAAATTTGGTGTGAATGTGACTTTCTTTCTGGTGCCGGAATTCCTCATTTGATACACGGAGATAAGGTTGACAGAAATTTTGGGAACGTGCAACACATTCTCGAAGCTTTTGTTGGTGAGTTCAATCCTTCCTTTACCAGTGACTTCGACAGAAGAGTTGTCCCCCATCAGAATGGGAGGACCTTTGCATGCATACAAAGAAGAATATAATTCTTTTGAGGTATCCATGTGATGTGATGCTCATGAATCTACGATCCAAGCATCGAGAGAGGATTTGATGGTAATCAAGGCATGGCTAGAATTGCCTTTCTTGGAATTTGAATCTTCTGGCTTCTTCTTCTTGGCACCCTCGAGGATGTAATCTCCAAGGTTGTTTTGTTGAAGTATTTGAGACATCGGATCTTTTTTTTTTGCATGCATGTGGATTACGAATGGAATCTTTTGTGACAGTACATGCATTTCTCCCCTTTTCTTCCCTTTTCTCCTTTGGATCCGGAGGCATTGGTGAAAGGTTTTGTGTACCCTTCCTTCTTCAGATGTGCATGAGCTTTCTGTTTATATTTATCTTCAGATTTATAATATTTTTGGCTTCCATCATGCACAGTGAGTACATGCACCCTTGGGCCTTTGATTGTGCCCATGTTGATGAATTTGGTTTGCTCTTGTGTCAGGGATTCGATAAATTCCTCAAGAGAAGGCATCTTCCAAGTGGCTCCAGAGGAGAATATGATGGAATGGAATGTGGATACGAATAAAGAGAATTCATGACCGAGCTTGGAGAGAATGGTGAGAACCATTCATTTCTCCTCCTTCGATTTATCAACCCCGCAAGCATTGAGTTGCGACAGTAAATCCTTGAATTTTGTAAAGAAATCTTGGATATTTTTGAAGCTTTTTGGATCCAATGTGAGCAACTCCACCTCTAGCATGTGTCCCCTCATCTCATCCTTTTTTCCAAAGAGACCTTCCAAGGTGGTCCAGGCTTCATTGGGAGTTTTACAGGAAGATATGTGAAAAAGGAGATTGGGAGAAATAAGACTGCAAATTGTTATGAGTGCCTCATCCATGCGATTTAAATACTTGGATTTTTCTATGGCTGATGTCGGTTCTGAATCTATATTCAAGGTTAACCTGTACAACCCTCTGGTTTGGAGATGTATGGTTATTTTCTCCTTCCATGCAAAATAGTTATAAGGTGTAAGAATGGATTATTTTTTAAAATCCATTTTTCCGTTGTCTTCAATCTTTTGTACCTGCAAACATTTTTGGTGTAGCTTTTTCTTAGCAGTATGTCGTCTCTTATACCATGTAAATGTTTTGAACCTACACATAATAGATCTAGTTAAACAATAATACACACATTTGCAAAGAGAATTGGAGAAAGAAGAAGAAGGAGAGAAAGAATGAAAGAATTCTCATTAACCGTTGTGAATAATGAATAATTTACACATGATATACTATGTATAACTCAATGAGTGCACAATGGAGGAGAACCAATGTACCATATTGGTGGTCTAGAGTGATCTGGACACACACCAACAGTTACGGGAGTGAACTCCTACCTAGTTGAGTTAACTAGTCAACTAGTCTTCAGTTGACTGACTGAACATAGAGTAGTGAGGAGTTAACTCAGGGAATCAAGGGTAATGCGCCAGTTTGGTGATGATCCCAAGGCAAGGTCGAATTAGCATGGTGATGATCCCAATGTTGCATGGTGATAAAACCAATGCAACATATAAACTCAACTCAACTAGTCAAACTGAAGTGTCAATTGAAAGAGAATATTCTCCAGGTGGAATATTCTCCCCTAAAATATAGGAGACTAGATAATGACTAATTATGACTAGTAAACAAGGAAAAACCTTAGGAAAAAGAAATCCTAGGTGTGTGTGAAGTAACTCCAACAGTTTTGTCTCTCCATAATCATGCAATTGGATGTCGAGGTCTTGTGATAGTATCAATGATTGCTAGGTCAACAATGTTGAATACTAAAGCATTTTTCATCCTTCGAAGTGTGTGTGTGCGTAAATTGGGACTAGCTTGGTTGGTTGGGGGGGAGATTGATATTCTTCTCACCTAGGTTTAATTCTCGTTAGTGACATGTTTTGTTTTTCAAGAGATAATTGTTGATATGGCCGTGAGCCCTGAAAAATCTAGTTTACCGTGGGTACCATCCTCAAAATGAGGGGAAGTGCCCAACAATTTCCCTAAGATAGGGATTTCAAGGAAGAAAATATGTGTGTGTGTGTGTGTGTGTGTGTGTGTGTGAACATTAATGATGAGCATACCTTAGACAACTATGATCACACAATGCATCACATCTTAACTCACATTATTGACTTTGTAAAATGCATATGACTAGATTAATCAACCCATGTTGATGAGGACATTATAAATCATAGATGCATATTTCTTGCACTTATCTCATGAACGAATAATCAACACCCTAGAGTAGTAGGCATGGTCCATGTTGATGAGGACATCGTACATCATAGATGCATATTTATTGCACTAATCACATGGGTGACTAATCAAGGTCCTCGATTAGTAGGTCATGCTTAGATTGACTTGTTATGTAAAGACAAATGCACCTAGCAAGAGTTATGTTCAAATAATAAATATCATCTTATTTTATAATACAACAATAACTAATTGTTATAATATTTATATATATA
>ML849272.1:7652-23271 GCA_009831015.1 Picea engelmannii
TTAATTGTTGATGTACGACTATGGACAAGGGAAGCGGGAAAGTTGTGGTCTCTTCATTGACTTGTTGTTGGTAATGTGGTGGAACTTTTCGTTATTTTCTTGGTTTTCTTTCTTGTTGATAGGTTCTCAAGCGAGGTGGCAATTCCAACCATTTGCAGCAAAGGAATTGGGGGTTTATCATCAATCGGTCTCTTGACTCAAGGAACGGAGTGTCAGGTCCCTTTCTCTCTGAGATAACAGAGCTCAAATTGAGGGTCAATTGGGCAGACATGGCAAGTGATGACCTATGTGAGGTTAAGTAGGTTCTACACAAACATGAGGAGATAACCCAAGCTAACAACAATGCAATATGGTTCTTTCTTCCAAGGTGAAAGAATTGGAACACTCCTTTGCAACTCAAGGTGCCAAATATTTTAGCCTTCTTCTCACTCAAAAGTATCGAATAGATTTATTGGAAGGAAAATGTGGTAGGTTGTGATCTTTAGTAGTTTCTTAATGGATGGATACACTCTCCTTGGCATCAAACAACTAGGGAACTCAAAGCTCTAACCATGGAGGGGGATTTGAGGTTGAGGCAATCTCTCAATGTTAGGTCCCAATGGAAATTGAAGGTGCGATCATCCAACACTTTGGGGAGGAGCAGGAAGATCAGGGCAGTGTGAAAATATAATTCAATATGAATATTTATTAGAGTCACATGCATTTTGGGTCAGTTTATTACGCAGGAAACTTGTAGGAATACTCGGAACTCTTGTTTGGTTAATAGTTTTTTGTCTCTAGATTTAAATGTAGAACTATGCTATGTTTGGTGGAAGTCTATGAACAAGAGATGTAACCATTGTTAACCTCGACACAACAAAACCTTTATATTTACAATATGAGTTCAGCTCTGGTTATAAAAAAAAATCACTTCATTAAAGTAGTTAAGTGGTTTTGAAGGTATATGAAGTTCATTCACAAAACATTCTTTTTTTCATTTTCACCTTCCACCTAGAAATTTTGTTTTCGAAATTATTTTGGTAAAACTTTAAAACCACCTAAACTTTTCTTATTCATGACTAAGATAAACTCATGGATTTAATCATATTCACATGAATTTGGGGGACAAATAACCTTCTAAACAACCAGATACATAAAACAAAGAAAAAAGTGTGCTTCGGTGGAGAAACTCATCCTTGACAAATTGTGCTGACATCACGTCTTTCTAGTACGGCCTACATCTAATCTCCAAAGATAATTGTTTAATAAACCTTGAAGGATTTATATTTATACTTAGTATTTAATTACAATGGCTATAATCCAAGTGGATGCACGGGGAACATGTATGTTTATTGCGTGTCAATGTTTGTTGTGAGTAGATATGTGGTGTGAGCGCATGTGATTGTGTGTGGGATGCATGTGAATTATGTAACCTGTCAAAGCAAGCATCTTTTCTATCTCCATAATTCTAACGTGAAAATCGAATGAAAATAGTGATTAAAAATAAAATGATGAGTGACTTGATAAAATCTAAACTAAAGTAAGGAGAGTTAACTAAGGTTAGTTAACTCATATAAGAACCATAATTAAAATAACATCCTAATAAAAATTTACCACCTTTTTAGTTGGGTGGAAAATAAGAACATTTCCAACTTCAAGAAATTGGAGGAATAATATGATATATTAGTAATTAAATTTAATTTAGATATCGATATTATTGAAATTTAAAGTTGGTTCATAAGATCTCAAGGAATATAATATGTAGGGACTTTTCTATGGTCAATTGAGTGGGTTGGTTCCACTCCCTCGTCTATAACAAGCAAGTCTCTTAATGTACCTTCCCCTTCTACTTTTAGAAAGCGGTTATGTCTTGTAATGTCTTCTCTATGTCTAAAGACCCTTAATAATCATCTTCAGATATTAGTGACCCTTATGGTCGAGTGTAACCCAAGAAGTGTGAGTTATTAGGGTGTAAAGGATTTGAGGTTTGGAGTGGCGTTACTAAAAAGACAATTCCTCTTACACAACCTTTCATTGCTAGAGTAATTGGACTTCAAGTCCCTGTACTCGAACTATGAATCTTAACTTACAAAGTGTCCTCCTTGCCTTAATAGATTTATTTCTTTGGCTTGTCAAGGATCCATCGTGTTGTTATGTTAAGGAACTGTCATGCATGGCTTGAGGTTATGGGGGTGCTACTTAAAGGATTGAGAAGGGAAAGGCGAAAGCACATCCCAGGAGAAACAATGATATGAAACGGATCTGAACAAACGAATGGTTGTAAGACTCAATGTTTGCAAGCTAATTTGGAAATTAAAGAAGGTTAGACAAACTATGAAAGACAAGTCTAAAGTAAAAGTGAATAAGACCGATGAGAAAAAAGAGAAAATCAAATGAAAAAAATCAAAGAGGAGAGAAAAGATTGAGAAATGGGAAATAAAAGGCCATGCTTGTTGGCCTTCCCACTACCTCAACTCTCTCTATTTAGATTTGTATTTTCATTCTCAAATGGTTTTTTGACCAAGGAATGAAGATGAATAGAGAGCCATGAATAACATTGTAACCAAAGATTGTTGAAATAGACTAAGCATCCATTCAAAGTTGGTTTTCCCATTTGGGTTTCCAGGGTAAACTCTGAGTTCTTATGTGTGAATCTATTTGTTTTCTATGGTGTTTTCTTTGTTTATGAGTTTGAAATGTAGTTGCTTTGTATTTTAATGGATGTATGTGTTGTTTAATCAATGAGGATTCTTTACCAGCTAATGTTTTGGGGATTTCTTCCATAGATACAGTCCCCATGAGAAACAAAACTAACCCAATAGATATGCATTCTCCTTCATTTCCATTTATGAGATGGAAGTCAATGGACCTCATTTTATAGTTGTTGTAATAGTGTAGGGAGTTGCTAATTTAGTTTATTTTTTGTTGTTGGGTGAATTTCTCCCTCCTACATGCTACTAATCTCCCCAAGATATGCAATTTCCTCATTACTAGACTATGCAGTCCCTCCCTAAGCCAATTTCTCCTTCCCCAGGGCATTTGTAGTCACACACAAGTCATGCAGTCATTTAATTATAAAAGGAGGATCTGAACGCATACCATATGGTTGTGTCATCATTGTGGGAAGACTCCATGCAAGTCGTACGACTGTACATATCCTATGGAGGCTCTCTCTCTCTCTCTCTCTCTCTCTCTCTCTCTCTCTCTCTCTCTCCACATTGGTTGGCATCATATGAAAAACGTTTTTGGCATCCAAGCATGATAGTAGAGTAAAGACCTAGAGTTGGGGAATGGTGGGATAGTGAATCGAACATGATTGATCTTGCAAACTAGATGGGATAGTTTGCCAAGAACCCTTCCAACTCTTGATATTCCTCTGGAAATGTAGAATTACATGCATAATTATTTCAAATTTTCACTTAAAATATTCAATTATCTCCATGGAGATTATCATGTTCATAATTTAGTACTTGGTGTCCAAGAAAGTGGATCCCATTGTTGTTGTGAACAAACTAGTTAGTTTGGTTAGCTACAACATGTTTTGAGTTATTAAATGAGAAAGTGTTGATGGTTGTGCAGGAGTCTGAGTAGTCTAGGGTCCATGGATCATTAGTACTATCGTAACTTGCTTTAGAATCTCATACATGAAACCATCCATTCCCTTGATATGAATGTTATTGTTATTTTTGTGACAACMTATTGTCCCATGTATGATGATTGTGTTTTAAAAGACATATTTGGAAGCAGATCTCCTTCAACAAAAATATATTTGGGGGCCACCTTTGTATAACTCTAGAKTCCAAGTTAYTGTCTTTGGAGTTATTAACTATGTACAATCCAACAATTAACATTATAAATGATTCATACTTAATGATAGTTGTGTCACTCTGAACCCTTAGAATACACTTCAGAATTGTACCCTATCTAAAACATATTGTCTCAAGCTTCCCATTAGTTGGCTCAATTATTGGAGAAAGTGAATTCTTTCTATCTCATGGTTACATGCAATGTTTAGAYTGCACAATGCTTTGGATTTTGATGTTAATGATTTTGTGTGAGTTAGTAAGATTGTAGGAGGTTGTGTTAAATTCAACTTCAGAACAAATATGGAGTGCCTATGTTAAATGGATATATKTCTTCTTAATTGGCATTGCAAGCARGAATCTGAGAAGTGAACCAATCTAGAATAGAGGCATTGACATTGCCAACCCTACAAACAACAAGACCATCCTTTAATGTCCATTGGAGAATAGTGGAAAGAGGATTTTGCACTTAGAACTACATAAGACAACCAAACACTCAAGCCTTAGAGTCAACAAGCATACCATATTCACATGCCTACTAAAGGATAGTGAAAATAGAGGTTTGTAGTTGGTTGTTTGTGTACAGGTTACACCAAAGAATAGGCCATTTTAAAGATTAAAATATTTGTACTAGATTGGGAACATAGATCAGAAGTTATTTATGCACAATATCCATGTTGGTGAAGTGATTTGGATATAAGTACCTCATTTATGGATCATAATAGTTCTTTTGTACTCTCCTTGAAGAACCATATGATTTGTAAATGAGGGACTTATGGTTCACTCACTTCACCAACATAGATATTATGTGGAAACGGCTTTTCATCCTTGTTCATAGTCTTGTACATAGATTTCAATCTTCAAATGGATTGTTCTTGGGTGTAACATGTACTCAAACAACCAACTACAAACCTCTATATTCACTATCCTTCAATAGTCATGTGAGGATGGTATGTTGGGTGACCTCGAGGCTTGAGTGTTTGGTTGTCTAATGCAATTCTAAGTGAAAATTCATCTTACCACTATTATCTAATGGGCATTAAAGGATGGTCTTGTTGTTTGTAGGGTTAGCAATTTCAAACAAGGGATGTCATACCTAATGCATATCCATAGTTCTTCTTATTTTTGGTCGATCCATGCGTTACTTCTTCTGAGTGATGGTGTAGGTTGAGTCTTTGAAATCTTCTCATCACTTCCCTTATTCAATCCACCCCAAGAAAACTAAGGTGGTAGTGGGCTTCCACCTTCATTTGTTGTTACTCTTCCTTCTAATGAGCAGGCCAATTCTACAATGTCCTTCACCTTCACAAAAGTGGTCTTCATGGTCATGGGATTTTCCCCTTTTCCATCAAAACCTAGGCTTTCATGATTGACCCTTAGTGCAAGTACAATGGGGCTTAAGATGCCTTTCCTTCTCTCACCTTACCCTTTCCATCATAACCCAGCCACATTAACAGTTTGGAACCAATGCCTCTAGTATTATTTTCAAAAGCACCCAATTGTTGTTGAGAAAAGTCTAAGGAAGGTGATTACCATAGTTGTCTAAGTTATGTTGCTAACCTCGGTAGTGGCAATGGAAAGTGGCCTTGCCTTCCAGTGCTTTTGGACAACTACTTGGATATTTTCCAAGGCCTCCTCCTTATCTACTAATTTTTTTGTTGCTAATTCTTCATCGGATTGATCATGTCCTCCTGCTATTTATCCATCTAGATGACCTTCTCTCCCAAGTGTAAAGTTTAACTCTTCTCTTGTCCCAGTCTGCCATGTCAGTTGTGAGGGAGTATTGGCATTCATCAAATTTCTTATGTAGCATTGGCAGTAGTATTGTTGAGCTCTTAAGATTCTTCTCCATCACTTCCATCCTCTGGTTAAACCTATGGACCTACTATTTCAAGTGTTTGTTCTCATCTTGAGGTTAAGCATTGATTCCCCTTAAGTCTTCCAACTTTCTTTGTTTGTTTTACCCATGATGAATCTTCTCTACCTTCAAAGTTCCAATAGTTGCATCATGATGAAGGATTCAACTCTTTTGATACCAATATGATTTGTAAATGAGGGACTTATATCCCACTTGCTTCACCAACACAGATACTATGCAAAAGTTTATTTTTGGACTATGTCTCTCTATTTCTCTAATCTATACAAAGACTTATGTCATATGAATTGATTCCAAGCCCTCTCCCTCTCTTCTAGATTGGTTCACAGTTTAGTTTGAAATGAATTCAAACCTCTACTAATTATTAGTAAACAAAAGAATGGCTCTATTTGTGTGATGAGTTACCTTCCTAATTCCTTGGTTATGGTGGCCAAAAAGTGTTATAGCGTCAATTTCCAACATTGAAGCATTGATGCTCTTATTTGACTAATCCCTATCCTACTTGCAAAAAACTCTTCCCCATAGCTCCTTGAGATATTCTAAAAAACACTTGTTTGGAACTTGTACTGATCTAGGTGGATATTGGTGGCCACCCACCTATTCCAATTGGATCCTCTTGACAGTTTTTAGTTCAGCACGTTCTTTTGTAATCCTTTGTAATTGTGGGTTCTACCCTTCTGGGGCTATATGAATCCCTACATAGTTTCCAAGTGGACATTGGTGGTCGCCCACCTAATCCAACTAGCTTATTTTTTAAGTTTTCATGTCAACACATCTTTTTGTACTTCCACAGTCGTTTTAGGGCCCTAAATAGTGTTTTTTTGGCTTTCCATGGTCAAACAATGCATGGAGTCTGAGTTTGATGGAATAATGTGTATTTCTCCAAAATACCTTTCCAATGGGCTATCACGCGCCTAAAACAGAGGTCTTATGCAAAATTTACAACCCCGGGAAGTTGAGGTACCAACTTACCCATTGGGGCCCATATAACTTTAGGCGTTTCATCTCCTAGGGTTAGGATTTTGGATGTATAGGGTTTTTGCATTCATGAGTAATGTTAAAAAGGCCTCTGGAGCCTCATTGTAATCATTTTTCTCAGACGGATGTGCGTAGCAATTCACGTCTCTTCTTAGAGATAGCTACCACCATTCAAGCAAGTTGTTTCTAGTTCTGCAATTTTACAGTTTCAGCCTATTTTATTTATTCAATAGAAGTTATTGTTCACTGGATATATCTTGTTGTTCTCCATATCTCTATGTTGTTGTATTCATTTCGTTATTCCTTTCATTCCACTCATATATCCGGATCAGTGGTATCAGAGTGGTATGCTCTTCATTTATTTTTTCTTTGTGCATGTCCTTGATAAGATCTAGGTACAATAAGTTGGGACTTGAACCAGTCGAGCCTTTGCAAGATCGGCCACACCAAGCCCGATAACAACGCAAGGGGGACGAGAATAAATATGATGGAGCAGGAGATCCTTTTAAAATGTTGCTCGAGGAAGCCCTTGCGCGAAAAAGGAACGAAATGATGGACAACTTTGCACAGATCCTTCAGCGGTTTCCCACAGGAGACACATCTTCATCAAGTGGCCATGCAACCCCCTTCAAGGTAAAAGAAAATTTTGATATTCCATTATTTGAAGGACTAATAGCTGCAAAGGTTGTAGATAAATGGTTGAATCTGCTCAAAGGGTATTTTTTGGTCCACAATTTTTCCCAGAGGGAAAAGATTACTTTTTCACTCATCAAGGTTGTCCCCCATGTTAAGGACTGGTGGGACACTTACTCTGAGAAAGGGCCATAGAGGAATATGAAATATTTGTGGTCACCCCCACATGGGATTCCTTTAGGGATTCCATTAAAGAACAATACTACCCTGTTGGAAGCTACAAGGACCAGTACACAATATGGACCATGTTGTGTCAGGAAAGGGACCAGATAGTACCATATTTCACCAATATTTTCCATACCTTGCGCACCAAATTAGGTATCAAAAACCATGAACAACATCTAGTGCTCAAATACCATGGTTTTTTTCATAGATACATTCAAACAGAAATGGATTTTATGGACATCACATCATTAGGTGCGACTTATAGATATGTTATCAATATCGAGCATAAATTTAAGCAGAAGAGGCGAGACTTTGGATCTGCAAACTCCTCACAGCCGAATTAGGGAAAAGTTGGCCCCAACCCAAAAAACAAGGGACAGAGAAAATATGGTCGCTCTTAGGAAAACCAGTCTAAGCCGCAACTCAAGAAGGGTAATGAGAAGATGAAGAAGGACACAGCAAAATGGTGTGAATACCATAAAATCCCTTGGCACAACACTGAAGAATGTCGCTCCAAGAATTCAGTGGTGGTTGAGCTTAAACCTTTCGAGTCAGAGGCAGATTTTGAATCTGAATCAAATCCAGAAAGTGGGAAGTGGATCATCAATGTCGAACCCAATTCCACTGTCGTTACCACCAAAGTCCAACCAAGAAAACCAAAAGAACCAAGGGAAGGGGTGTTGAAATATTGTAACTGCAAAGAATATTCTAAATATTATTGAGTTATTTTTATATAGATCAAATCCCCTTTTGTGGATTGATCATGTCAGGTCTTATATATGACCAAATCCCCTTTTTTGGATTGGTCAAACCGTGTTTATATGATGGTAATTTAGAATTTGTCCCCTAGGGCTAATTAAAGTGGTTTTAACCACTAGTTGAAGAAGTCGGCCCTGCTTGGTGAAAAGACACAACCCTAGTGCCCCTCAACTAGTATAAATAAGAGGAGATGGTGCCTCATTCATTCACTCACTCTGTCACTCATCTAGTGCGCATATCTTGGAGGTAGTTGCAGTTGCAAGAAGGAGAAGAGAGAGGCGCATGCTCAGTGTTGGTTTATCTCTAGTGTTTTGGTCTTTATCTTGGCATTGTATTGAAAATCTATATTAAGGAACTTTTTGTTGCGTTTTCTCCCCCATGAAGGTTTCCCGGGATAAAATGTTGTGTACCTTGTGATTGTGTTTCTCTCAATGATCCCATTTGTTCTATTATCTATGAAAATCATTAAACTTAACATGGTTTTAGAGATAAACTGAAGAGAGTGCCTTTCACTCGGTAACCAAAAACGTCATTGTTGTCGTACAAGAAAATTAGGGCTTTTTATTGGAAGGGAATTTCTGACTAAGAAACATCTATGGAAGTGCACCCTATCCTAGAGAACTCATTGGAAGCTTGAGCACGCATTTTCAGTGGCCAAAGCTTCCAAAAAGTCAAACCCTAGTTTTGAATGGTACCAGAAAACCAGGAAACCAAAACCAGTACCAGAAGTACCAGTTCATATTTTCGCAGGTCAAGTTTCAAGGGGTAAAACTTGAAATTTGTTAAATCTGACAACTCCATCCTACTTGCCTCGGCCCAGTGCATCTCTCGGTAAGTTCAGAATCACTTTATGATTACTTTCATTTTTTGGTCATTTTCTCAGCTCCAAGTCAAGATATTTGCAAGCACTAAGCTTGTTGACAATTTAGAAGGTGTGGAAAAATTCCATGCCTGGAAGTATAGAATTGGACTCATTCTTGAAGAGAATGACCTAGTAAAATTTATAAAATAAAATGTACCAGAACCCAAAGAAGAAGCAATCAAAGAAAAGTACAAGAAGGATATGGTTAGGGCCAAAAGGATCATTGCAGATTCCATTAAAGATCACTTGATCCCTCAAGTGTCTTCTAAGAATAATCCAAAAGAAATGTTTTATTCCCTAACCAGAATGTATGAAGGAAAGAACATCAACTGGAAGATGAACTTGAGAACCCAACTCAAGAATACAAAGATGTAGAAGGGAGAAACAACCCATGACTATTTCTCTAGGGTTTCTCAATTCAAGGAACAATTAGAAGCAATTAGAGACAACCTAGATGAATATGAACTTATAATGACAGCTCTTAATGGTCTCACAAGACATTGGGATGCCTTCATCCAAACCATCTATGCAAGAAAAGAAAAACTCCATTTTGATATCTTATGGGAAGAATGTGTTCAAGAAGAAGCAAGAGTGGCAAACCGAGAAGCAGTAATATTAAGGAATGAATATCAAGCTTAGATTCTCATGCTAAAGGAGGAAAGAAAAGGTCTCATTTCCATAAGGAGACCCACCTTCATAAGGAATCTCACTCCCCAAAGATATTCACCCATAAAGAATCTCACCTTCCAAGGAGATTCCAGAAGTATTAGAAGGGACAAAGAAAAGAAAAATATTTCTCCTCTCATCAATGTTATCATTGTGATAAGATGGGACACATTGCTAAGAATTGTCCTGCCATAAGGGAAGAATACAATAAGATAAATAACAAAATACATCATGCCCATGCAGTTGAAGATGATGAGCCGCCTACAAATATGACTAAAGGAAAGATTGAATATTATGTCTTATTTTCCGCCCTCTCAGTATTTGTGATACCTGGAGAGGATACTTGGATCATAGATAGTTTTGCTTCTAAGCACATGACAGGTCAGAGAGAAATTCTCTCTAGCCTTATAGAAAAGGACTTTCCCCAAAAAGTCTCACTTGGAGATGACTATCAGTACCCTATCAAAGGAATGGGAGAATCCACTTACAAACTTGATTTAGGGACTCCGATGAAGATGAAGGATGTACTTTATGTACCAGGTTTTTCAAAGAGATTACTTTTTATCTCAGCTCTAGATAAGAAAGGTTTCAGGGTTGCATTCATAGATGGTGAATTTCTTATGTGGCCTAAAGTAAAAACCATAGAAGATGTGATTGTTATTGGAACAGAAGAAGGTGGCATGTATAAGTTAAAAGGTCACTCAGCCTTGACTCACTCCACTAAGAGTCCATGTGAACTTTGGCATAGAATACTAGCTCACATCAACTATAAAGCCTTACCATATGTAAGCAAGGTAGTTACAAGTTTACCAGAATTCAAGGTTGACCATGAAGGTGTATGCAAGGGATGTGCACAAGGAAAGAACATAAATAATCCTTTCCCAAAGAGCGACAACAAAGCATAAGGAATCTTGGAGCTCATCCACTCAGATGTATGTGGTCCAATGCCATCAACCTCGCTAAGTGGGTACGTATACTATGTGTCATTTATTGATAATTATTCTCGCAAGACTTGGGTTTATTTCTTGAAAGCAAAAGATGAAGTACTTGGAAAGTTCAAGGAATTCAAAGCCTTGGTAGAAAATCTCTCTGAAAGAAAAATCAAGATACTCAGGTCATATAATGGAGGAGAATACACCTCAAATGAATTTGGAAGATTTTGCGGAGATGTATTGATTAAGAGGGAGCTCACCACTCCCTATAATCCTCAACAAAATGGTGTAGAAGAAAGAAAGAATAGAACAATTATGGAAGCATTAAAAACTATGATTCATGATCAAGTGTTGAAATTACTAAGACAATTGAGAGGGGGGGGGTGAATCAGTTGTTACTGTGCTTAAACAATTTTATGCCTATTGAAATATTATTAATCTTCTCCAAGTGATCATCGAGATTATGCAAGACATGAACAACAGAAATAATAGACATCAATCACACATATGGTATACACAGAGACAGATATTCATGAGGAAACCCATAAAGGGAGAAAATATCTTCTTCTTAGAATGATATGTAGTATTTTATGTTCTGTACATCATCAATCTTTGAGCACCAACTCAAAATGAGGCTACAACCACTTATTTAAAAAGTTGCAACTTGTTGAGAGCACCAATTCTCTAGTTTATCTAGCACCCACTAGAAGGAAGCACCAACTCCCTGAGTGCTCCAGAACCAACTGGATGGAAGCACCAACTTCCAGTCACACATGCACCAACCTATATAATAGAGAACAATGGTTCTCCCTTGAACCACCCTACCACCCTAGTTTTTCTGGATGCAACCAGATGGAAGCTACAACTCCCTGTGTTTAAGCACCCACTTGAAACTCTGAGGAAAATAGTCCTCCCTAGCACCAACCTACCACCCTGATTATAAATCTTTACTTGAATAATACCTTACAACAATACAGACATTTCAATGCTTACAACTTCTTCTCTGTTCTGCAATTTTGTTCTGATTATGTATGTTCATGCTTGGCTCCACTTGTTGTCTATATCCATCTTCTATTCCTCTATTCTTCTCATGCTCTTAGGTTCTCATACAGCCTTCTGTTTTTACCATTTCTGCTCTGTCAAGATTATGTTCTTCATCTCTGCATCTTTTCGTCTTTGTTTTTTCTAACTTCTTAATCACATACAGTTCAACTTATTTTACCAAGAAACAACAACCTCTCTTTGTCACAACATTTTTCTTTTATTCATTCTCTCATTATCCGTTACACTCTGCATATCCAACGCTCAAGTCGAGAATCTCAAAAACGCTCAGGCATCATGATTCCAACGCTCGGGAACAATGATTCAATCACTTAGGAACAATGATTCAGTTAGTGTAACTGAATCATAATTGATCAAGAAATCATGAAGTGAAACAATAACCCTTCAATCAGATTATGTTTGATTAGCGTCATTGGATTATACACGCAGAGGCCCTTATGACTTTTCAATGTGTAACCTCTGATGTGGAGCCTAGCAGTGCTAGATCCTTCCCCTATCTTCCATTGATGTGACCTTGGGAAATGATATCATGTGACCATGCGAATGCGAGAACGGCCAAAGGTGGTTTGAGATCAAAAAAATAAATTCCCCGCAATTTATCTCGAGCCTCCATGTGTCCTTTCTCCAAAATCGTGGTTTCAATTGCATCCCGCCCTTAACTTTTTAAAGTTCGTGCACCTTTAATCCCCGAAATGCGACGATACCGTTGATCTCATGATCTTGACAGTGCTCTTGAACAGACAGTTCAGATCTATCCTCTCAAGTCTGTGGATTAGATCTAGCCTTCCTAAATCAATGGTTGTGATTTACTTCGTTATCCAGGCTCCAGGAGTTTCAAATCTCAAACCTTGCTTTTCTTTGTACGCCAATCTTCTGGAGTTGATGATCTGCAGACACATGTTCTTCTTAATTGACAGCTCTGCCTCTACATCAGGAATTTGACCTTTCAACCTGATCAACGGTTCTACGACCACTTTCTCAATCAACGGTCGAGATTCCTTCAGGTCTCTGGACTTATGAAATCTCAAATATCAAACTTTACTTCTCCTCAAAGTATGTGTATTACTGCCACGTGTCCTCTTGTATCAAACGATTGAGGCTTACTTTGGGGCTTTACCCGAAGACTAGAGGATTACGCCACATCTTTTGTGGATCAGACGGCCTAGATTTACTTCGGACGATCTGACGCTTGATATCTTCTTCGGACGATCTGACGATTGATATCTACTTCGGATGATCCGACGATCGAGAATTTATTTCAGATTTCTGGGTCTCTAGGCTTCGGGAATTCAAAACTGAAACTCACGCTCTAGATCAGACATCCCAGATTCACTTCGGACGATCTAACGCTTGAGATCATATTCAGATGATCTGATAACTGAGATATACTTTGGATGATCTGGTGGTCGAGAATGTATTTCAACTCTCTGAGTCTCCAGGCTTTGGGAATTTCAAAACTCATACCGACGCTCTGGATCATACAGCCCAACTTCACTTCAAACAATCTAACGCTTGAGATCCTCTTCGGCTAATCTGATGACTGAGATCTACTTCGGATGATCGGTGGTCGAGAATGTATTTTGGCTCTCTGGCTCTCCGGGCTTCGTGTATTTCAAATCTCAACTGGAAATTCTTGAAGTGATTTCTCCAGAGCATAACCTCCTCATAACTTTAGACCCGAAACGAATGATGTTCATTTGATCAAGATATTAGATCAACGACTCGATATGTCTGCGATGCAACTTTTCCTTGGATTAAATCCAACGACTCTCCATATTTTCTTATCCTATCATTCCACTTAATTTGATCCAATGGCTGACAGAGATTTGGATAGTTGAATTCTCAAAATTTGTGCCCCGTTTATCCTATCCTTCTGATCAGGGGATCAAATTTTGCTCAAAAATTCAAAGTGCTCGGAATCACTTCAAACCGGACGAGAACGTAGGCCTCGTCTTTCCGAACCCAACACAACTCATTTCGTCTCAAACGGACGTCGGGAGCGAGAGATATTGCAATTTGTTCGTCAAGTCAAACAGGTAAAAAAAATTGTTGACTGTACAGTCCGTACAGTGACGTGGCAGGGACGTACAGGCCGTACGATGATGTGTCAGGTGGTGACGTGGTACATGTTGATTGGAAAGTGTGGTTGAATGGTTATTTGACATGTTTCCATTGGTGGTTAATGGTATGTTGACGTGGCCCAATCTCTGGGCACCACGTGTCACTTGATGTATGGTTAAAACTTTTCTATTAACGAGAGTCGACCCCGTGACCTCCGGGTCGGGGAATGACTTGGCAAGGAGTGGCCAACCAATGCGCCACCATGTGTTACTTGATATATAAGTGGAATGGATTGTATTTAAATTAGCATATGGGAATGGTTCGGGCCGCGACCGGGTCGGGGCTTAGCCCCAGCCCTTGGTCACGCGTCGTATTGCATATAACCATCATATAACATATATGTGTGCCATATTACATATAACCATTATATAACATATATGCGCGTCGTATTACATATAACCATTGTATAACATATATGCGCGCGGTTGCAACAGTTATATGACTGTTATGCAAAAGCGCGGATTTTATGTTTGTAAGCCACGGTTTTATGATATGACCCATGTGCCCATGACCGGATCAGTTGGAGCGGTTCAACCGTTTGTCTCTTTTTACCACAACGCGCGGTCACATGACCCTCATACGCCCAGGTGCTAGGCAGTTAGGGGCTGGCGTGTCCTTAACCATCCTACGGTTTGCACCGTTGGCGCAGTTGTGCCCGGTGTTGGGTTTTCACGCCTTATATTGCATGTGATCCAGGTTCAAACAACAAGGATGCAATTTGTATATGCAGATACAACAAGCTTGAAGAGGGAGACTTCCAGGGGGGCTAACTTCTTCATTTTTCGACCGATTGAGGTGCCGAAAGAGCCCAGACAGGGGTTTTTGGACGCTCTGAAGCCATTGGAGCAGTCGGTTTGTTAGTTTGAGCATTGTAAGACATGTTTTTGAGCACTTTGAGAAATTAATAATAGTGATCCATTGGAAGCTGGACCAGGAGATGTAGCCCAAGATTGGGGTGAACTCCTTTATCAAATTGTTGTGTTTATGTGCTTATGTTCATTGATTATGTTGTTGTCTATGTGTATTTTTCATAAGTAATCCCTTAATCTATGTGTTGTAAACTGATCCTTTTTCTTTAAACACATAACATTTACATTGCAAATAATTTCAAGTATTTCAAGTCTTCTTCAATTTTAGATCAAGTTGGTATCAGAGCACTGGTTTTTGAAGACTTGATTGTTTGCAAGTTTTGTTTCTGATGCTCACAAGGTTGAAACTCACAAGAGGAGAAGGTCAACTTGTGGAGCCAAGTTCTCATCCGACAAGGAGGAAGAATATACCATCACCGCAAGTTTCAGGGAAACATTCACCAAGCATGGCTCATGCAGAAAGTCATGAACGTGTTCCTACCGAAGATGAAGATCTCAAGAAGGCTGTCATGGAGATGAGAGAGATGATGAAGATCTTGATGGAAAGGAACATATTGTCGCATGGTGAAGGCTCCAACCCTTCAATGCATAAGGGAGGCAGTGGTGACAAAACTCCAGACAGAAATGGAGGGAATGGTGCTTCTCCACCATCCTCTCCTCCATCATCATCATCTTCTTCTTCTTCTTCTACCAGTTTGAGACCTCTTCCGGATTCTCCAAAGGGGCATGGTAAAACTCCTTCGCAAATTCCTTCATTAAAGCTTGATATAAAATTTGAATTGCCAATATACAATGGAGAAGTTAATGTTGAGAAGTTAGATAATTGGATACGTCAAATTGAAGTATATTGTAGA
>ML849275.1:0-12992 GCA_009831015.1 Picea engelmannii
ATCACACCTTTTAGATCTCTTGTTTGGCATGCAACGTTGTGACTTTTCTCACCTCATTTGATAGACTTTGAGTCATTAATTACATTTGTAAGCCTATTAAAGCAAACGTTCCACTCATTGTCTTCAATTTGACCTATCAATTACTGCTTGACGTCACATCCATAGCATCAACAATATAGGTGACGCAACAACATTGTTTATATGAGTTGATTTGAGATATTTATTGCATTGTGATATAATACAAGGGTGTAATTATGTACATTGAATGCTCATTATATCTTATGCATTTATTGAAGGAGTGATATTAGTCATTGGTCTTTGTTTAGCAATCATTGACTTCGTCAATAATAGCATTTGATCACTACTCATATATATATTTGAAGATAGTCATTAATTCTTTGAAGTACTAACCCACTGCAACACATATTCTAGTTTATTTGTCTTGTCTCGCAAACAGGTGCCATCCAGTGGAACATATTCTTCTTGACTATCTCATCTTTGGCAGTAATCTGTGAAAGGGAATCTCTCACTTTGATCCATTATACCTTTAGCCCTTCATTAACCCAGATTGCTTAGGGACGTCTCCCTTGGACTAGCCATCCTAAATAGAAAGAGCTCCCCATCGAGGTGACAGTGGGTGGGGAAGCTCCTGTTACGCCGGTTTTAAGTCTTGACTCAAGCTGCCTAAACCCTTCCTACAAACCGTGCGATAACAGGTCCCATATGGGCCTTTCGATGCTTGTTTTATGAATCCAAAGAAAGCAAACTCATGGGTTTTTCATGTTTTAGAGAGTCTAAAAAACACTTAAAGAAAAATCCAAAATGTCCCTTTTCGTAAAATAGTCCGATGAGACAATCTTTTCATGTTTAGGGAGTCTGAAAAGAGCTTAAAGGGAACTCCCGGGGGTTCCTTTTTCGTATAACCTTTATGAGTCTGAAAAAGTGATAAAAGTTTACTCGGTTACGTTCTCATGTATTTACGAGCACAAGAAAGAACAAAGACTAAACTCGATAACTTATTCTCATGTATTTACGAGCATGAGAAAGAACAAAGACTAAGCTCGGGATTGTTTTCGTTTTTATGCAAGCTTTAAAACAAAACAAAACTATGCTTGGGATAGATTTTATTTTTATACAAGCTTACAAACTAAACAAAACTATGCTTGGACATGGTTTCATTTTTACACAAGCTTGAACTAAAGGAAACTATGCTTGAGGTGTGAAAAATGGATGAGTGAATATTGAATATCATTCCAAAAGAGAAGTGTTGTGAAATCAGTTTCAGGTCATCTTGGCATTTACGCAATAACTTATCTTCTAGGAAATTTCAGACCTTGAAATTTTGAAGAGATGAAGGAGAGATATCTGGGTATATGTGGTAAAAATTTTAGATGTTGGTTTTCTATACTTTCAGAGATATACCATGTGGAAGTTAGGGTTCATGAATGCTCCTAAAATTTGTTTCAAACAAGTCAGCTTGGCATTTTCACTATATCATTTTTTCTAGGACTCTTTGGACTGCACAATTTTTACAGAACATAGGAGACATATAGAAGTACTTCAGGTCAAAATTTATATGTTGGTTCACTATACTTTCTGATAAATTCTCTATGGAAGTTAGGGTTTCTAAATGGTCCCGAGATCAATTTCAAATCAATTTGAAATTTTCACTATAACTTATTTTCTGGGACTCTTTAGACTGTGAAATTCTTACAGAACAGAGGATACATACATAAGTACCTCGAGTAAAAATTTCAAATGTTGGTTCGTTGTACTTTGGAATATATGCTCTGTGGAAATTAGGGATTATGAATGGTTCTGAGATCAGTTTCAAACATGTCAGTTTGGAATTTTTACTATAACATATTTTTTGAGATGCTTTAGACTGTGAAATTTTTACAGGGCAGAGGAGACATATATAAGTACGTCAAGTAAAAATTTCAGATGTTGGTTTGCCAAATTTTTTGAGATATGCTCTCTGAAATTTAGGTTTCTTGAATGCTCCTAAAATCAGTTTCAAACATGTCAGTTTGACATTTTCACTATAACTTCTTTTCTGGGACTCTTCAAACTATGAAAATTTAAGAGAACAAAGGAGACATACAAAAGTACCTCAGGTAAAAATTTCAAAATTAGATTTTCAAAATTGGATACGTTGTAACGCCCCAAATGGATTAATTAATAAATATAGTTAAATCATGTAATTTAAGTAATTAATGTATTAAAGTTAATTAAGTCATTAAATCATTAAATTAATGAAGTCAATTAGATTATTTAACAAATTAGATTTTACCATTTCTTAATTAAAAGATTAAATAATGCAACAATAAAGGAAATGAGTATTTTAGTGTATTAAGGGTAGATATGGAATTTACGAGGAAATGATAAGGGTAGATAAATAATTTATGATGGAAGGAGTTGGTGGATGAGGGGGATAAGCAAGGATGAGTTGGTCATTTGGAAAGGGGGATTTAAGATAGAAGGGGGAGAAAAATATAGGAGAAAGAAACTTGTTGGAAATTTTTGGTTTGCATATTGGTTGGTTGGTTGCTAGGATTTTGGGCTCGAAGGCCAGGAAATCTAATTTCTTGGAGCTAGGGAGCTAGAGAGGCTTTGTTCCTAGCTGGATGGTAGGAACAAATTATGTTTGAGGTAGTTTCAAGCAGACAAATAAAAAAAACAACGAACATGACTTCTTCTTTAAGATGTATTTTACTAACTTCCTCTTAGGCTTGAATCAAATTATATATATATATATATTGGAATTTATGATGTGAATGAATAAATAAAGATTTAGGTGATTAAATTGCTAGAACTTATTGTTATGAATTAATTGTCATGTAAATGGATATTGGATTTACTGTCTTGAAAACAAAAGAAATAGTTTGGATTTCATGCAAACAAATTGTCAATTAGATTACAACTCATAGTTTAACTATGAATCCCTGGGTAAGGGCTTTACATTTGGTATTAGAGCCCAGTTTCAAAATGGAGACCTAGGGCTTATCCACCCACATGATTGAAATTTTATGTAAATTGTTCCATAAACAACCATGACCCTAAAAACCCAGGCATGCAACCTTGAAACCCTTTAATTACAACCCTTAAAATAACTAGAAATAGAACCAACCCAAAATTGTAAATAGTCCAAAACTGAAAATAACACTGAAACCCTAAGAAACTACCTAGAAAAAAAAAAAAAAGAAAAAAAAAAACCTAAAAAAGAAAAGAAAAAAAAGAAAAAAAGAAAAAAAGGAAGAGGTAGCAAGAAAAGAGTCCCGCCGACCTGTCCATCTAGCCCTATCCAACCTAGACCACCTATTCCAGTCCTATTTACTGAAAAAATGATCACCCTACTCCACCCCTCCCCCAAAATAAATAAATAAATAAAAATTCGAGGCAAAATGAAGTAAGGGTTATATTTCATAAATTTCACAATATAAACAAGGATTATGAGAAATATATATATATATATATATATATATATACTCTTAATTCTTACATGCAAGACAAAGAAATTTTCTTTTTCTTGTTTTAAAAAAAATTATAAAACACAAAAAAGAGGTATTTTCCTTGGCTTAATGAAAATGAGGTATTAATTCTTACATATAAGACAAATAATTTTTATTTTTATTTTTTAAAAATGATAAAACACAAAAAGAGGTATTTTTCTTGACTTGGTATAATAGTAATAATAATTTGTTTATATATATATATATATATATATATATATATATATATTTGTTAAATAAAACTTAATAAAAAAAATAATAATAATCAAATTTATAAAACAAATATAAATAAAAACAAAACTAAGTGTCTTACTAAACTCTCTCAAAAGCTTTACCTCCGTGCATAAGTTAAAACAAAACAAAATCAAATTGAATTTAGAAGCCAGGACAAGATTTGAAATACAAACCCACAGGGGCGTCTGAGCTCAAGCTCCAAGTTACACTACGCAGCATGCCAAACCCGACTACAAATTCCAAGTCATAAAGTACCTAGAGAAATATCGTGTGTATATATATATATATATAGGAAGGCCACTACCATTGAAACCATGGCGTGTACCTAAAGGGGGCAGCCAAGCCATCCACTAGAAAAACAAAACTTAAGAGAGGAGTCCCCCCCCCTATATATATAGGAATGTCACNNNNACCATAGGATGTCGAGATCACCATCACAATGAATTGTAAACCTACCCTCTCCCTCCCAATTCAAGTCACAGGTGCATTCTCAGAGCACGACGGCTGGCCATGGACCCCAACCACTGCATCCTTACCACAAACAATAATTCCACGCCTCCCAGCCTGAAATCGTTGAGTTGAGTTCGAGTGTGTTGTTTCTGCTACAAGATGGAGTTGGAGAAAGAAAAGGCCAGCCTGGTAGCCATGGTTGTACACTTCACACGACTGACCATGGAGCCAAGGCCATGCCCACGAGATGGCTAAGCAACAAAAAAAATATTGAAGAGTGGTCGTGTTGCACAGTCGAGGTTGACCGGAGGGGGAAGGGAGAAATGAGAAGTGAATATGAGAAATTAATGGTTGGGTTTGTTTTCTTTGAGTGGGGAGCACGAGGCACATGGGCCTCATGCAAGGTCCCATGCTTCCTACTCTTTATTTTGATTTCATTTAATTTTGTTTTTGTTTATTATTATTATTATTATTTATTTATTATTTTGTATATATTTTATTCATTTATATATATATATATATATATATATATATAATTCATTTATTTTTATTTTATTTTATTATTTTAATTAATTAAAATGAAAATTGTTCACACACATATATATAAACTATTTTTGCCAATCGGGTTTAGCCCGAGTGGTTTGTCCTGAGGGGTGTTTTCCCCCCCACCCGGGTTCAATTCCTGTAATTGACATGTTGATCTCTTAAATGAGCACACTATCGTAAAAGCCTCGACTTTCTACAAAATCTGGTTTACCCCGGGTACCATCCTCGATATGAGGGGAAGTTCCTGGTGGGTTTCCCTAGGAATTATTCGAAAAACAATCATAATTTTATTCATAGAATAGAATTACATTTTGTAGATACATGTCAGAACATGTATTGTTGTTGCTGGATAGAGGCAATGTTGTATTAGTGTTTTTGTAAAGGACAAAATGCCTCCTTCCGAAGAGGACTAAGAGACAAAAAGAGGGTCGTCCCACCATTAGAATACCAAGAAACAAACAACCGAGAACCCACTTACATCCATAAACCCGAGAGGAAAAACTGGCAAGAGTGCTAGACATGTGAAATCTGTTCGATGCTCAACAAAAACCTGTTGATTTGTATTTTGAAAAACGTGGCAGTCCATCAAGATATGCAGAGAGTCGACTTAAACTAAAGCCGTCCAACTGAGAAAAAAAAAAGGACATATGAACTGTCTAAATGAAAGGAGAATGTGTAGAATCTGTCCTGGTCCCATCTTTTGTTTCCTGGATAGTCCAAGAACCAAAAGACAACTCTATGCCAGATTTGGATAGAATGTCTACAAAAACATTTCGTTCTCTATAGACATGATGAACAGAAAAAGAGTCAAAACTGTTTAAAATTCTGTCTATTTCTTCAATCAAAGGAGCTAAAAATATATTATGACATCTTTGAAGTTTCTTGGTCCAATTCACTACATTCAATGAATCACCATAAAGTATTAGTGAAGTCACCCCCTTTTCTCTTGCAAAAAGAATAAGCAGTTTTAAGGCCATAAGCTCAGCGTATTTATTTGAGCGATATCCAAGCCCCATCTGTATCTTAAAGATGTGAGAATATGATAAGAAAAGAACCGCACCTCCCCCACAGGCTTATCCATTGTTCTATGATGCTCCATCGAAAAAAGCCCAAGGAACATTTTTGTCAACTTGTTCCTTGCGGATAAATCTCATTGGAGGATAGTCCTTAGCTTAATGAAAATGTTCCAGAATACTTAGGCCTTGTGCTATAGTACACTATGGAGAGACCATCCTATTCTGAAATATTTTTGCGTTTCTTTCCAACCAAACTCCCCAACATACAATAAAAGTTAAATCTCTTATTGTCCTTTTACTGACATCTGAAGACTAAATTCTCCAAGCCTCCTCAATAGAAATTCCCATCCAGGAACAATTTAAGTCTAGGAATGAGGAACATTCTTTCCAGACCTGTAGCGTAAAAGGACAAGAGAGAAAGAGATGGCCCAACGTCTCCTCTTCATTTTTGCATAGAGAGCACAAACCTTGTCCTTCGATCTTCCTTTTCTTCATACGATCCCAAGCTGGAATTTTGTTTTCTAATATGCACCACATACAAATTTGACTTTTCAAAGGACACTTAGACTTCCAAAGGCCTTTCCACCACCATTTTGGTTCTCTTTGGAACAGGTCGAAGTTTATATGAACTTGCCCCATCTTGGGTGTGTAAGTTCCATGCTCCGCATGTTTCCAAATTAATTCATCCTCCCTGTCTGTGATCCTGACATGTGTTGTTTTCAAGGACAAAAGGTAGTTTGACCAAATTTTTGCCTGGTGAGCTCCCATTCCCACTTGAGCAGCACCCAACCAACCTTGATTCCAAAATCTGTTGTATAATATCATTCAACAAGATATGGTTTTTTCCACTGTCAGCCCAAGGATCCGTGCCAATTTTGAATTTGGCTCTGTTTTCGATCTTCCATGCCAATCCTTCTCCTATCACCGATAAACAATTTACCACTGCTTTCCAGATGATTGAGCAGTTTGTCAATTTTTTGGATATGTTCTGCAACCACCCTTCCACTTTAGCAGGCTTGATATACTTATGGGAAATTACCTAAGTCCAAAGATTTTTTGTCACAATTAGCCTCAAAACCGATTTTGTTGCTAGGGATTTTGAAAAAAGGAATATTTTTTTAAGCCCCATCCTCCCAGCAGTTTCGGTGCAACCAACCTCTTCCAACATACCCAGGGGGTGACATGTTTGTCCCAACTTCCAGAACAGAGAAAGTTAAAACATTTTTTCCGTACCTTTTCCAGCACTCCTTTAGGGATCCAAGCCAAACACATCCAATAAACTAGTATGGATTCCAGATCCGATTTCAGTAAAGTTAGCCTTCCTTCCCTATAAATCCATCTAAAACTCCAGACCTTGATCCTTTTTTCAATTTTCCCAATGAGCCAATCCCAATCCAATTTTCTATAGTAGTTAGGCTTGAGGTAAAAACCTAGGTATTTGATTCCTTTGTCAAAGTCTACCAGCTCAAAAGAAAACAAAGACTTGTACTGCTCCAACTCTACGACAGAGATATTATTTGTAGATAAGGAAGACTTTCGAATATTGATCTGCATACCTATAACTCTACTAAACAGAGTTAGAATCTCTGAAAGGGATTCGACATACGATTGCTTCCCACTGCAGAAAATCAGAACATCATCGATGAAAAGGAGGTGTGTGATGTAGATATTTTTCCCGAAGTAGATATTTTTCCCTATCTGGATGCCAATAAAATTTCCTTGGGATTTTGCATGGGCCAATGCTCTGTTGAGGCCTTCTGCTACCAATAGAAAAAGTAGGGGTGATATAGGACATCCCTACCACAATCCTCTTTCAGACCGAAAGAAGGGAGAGGTCACACCATTAATGAGTACTGCAAAGGAAACCGAAGAGATACAACCCATAATCCAATTTATGAAGGGGACATCAAAGCCCAGAAGGGTGAGAATGAATCTGATGTAAAGCCAACTTACCCAGTTATGGGCCTTGGAAAGATCAATTTTTAGGATGACCTCTTTAGCCTTCTTTGTCTTAACGCTATGCAGACCATCTTGAGCCACCCCTATAGCCTCATGGATTTTCCTGCCATCCAGGAAGCCAATTGTTCTTTTGAATTTTTTTTTCCGAAAGAAGGTCTTTTAGTCTTCGAGCTATAACTTTGGCCACCACCTTGTATATGCAATTACAGAGTGATATAGGCCTGAACTCATACAAGGAGAGGGGATTGTCTGATTTTGGGATGAGGGCAATGAAAGTTGAATTTAAAGGGGAAAATATGTGCGCTCGTCTATGAGATTCTTCCACCACAGTTAGTATATTTTGATCGTTGACCTCATAGAGCCCAAGGAAGAAATCCATCGTCTAGACATCATGGTCAGGAATTTTTTCCTTTTGAAAGTTATGCAAGATCGTCTTTAACTCTTCCTCGGTCATTTCCTCGAACAAGGATCTATTGGATTATTCATCTACAAATCTTGGGAAGTAGCCTACAATTCTTACGATTTTTCCAATCAAAACCCTCTTGTCAGCCTTGTGAAGTCTCTGAAAATGATCCAATCGTAAATGAGCCAAATGATCAAAAGAGGAGACCGTCTTGACTTCGGGGTCGTTTAGAATCCAAATTATATTTATGGATTTTTGACCCTTTGCAAAAGCATGGAAGAAATTTGTATTCTCATCCCCATTGGCAATCCAAATAGCCCTATTTTTAAGACGCCAAGCCACTTCCCTTTCTTACAAATGTTTTCTCCTATTTTCTTAGAGATATTTTAGATCCATTTTGGACTCTGGAGAGGATAGACCTCGACCTTCTAATTTGTAAATAACCTACAGGGCTTGTTCAGACTCCAAAATCTCTTGCTCATCCCTTTTTCTTTTATTGATAGCCCATTCGATAGTGCATTTTTTGGCTTCTTTAAGATTATGATGGAACTGCATTGAAGTCGACTCATTTGATTCATGATCAAAAGGCCTCCAACTTTCTTTGACTAGATTGTTGAAACCCTCATATTTAATCCATTCAGAGTTGAATTTGAAAGGACTAGCAGGTTTTTGGGAACCTCCAACAACTTCCAGAAAAATGGGGAAGTGGTTAGATTCTCCCCCATTTCCAACCCACTGACGTAATTGAAAAGGACCATCCATGAAATATTCGACTACTAAGAAGCAACCAATTGTTTTGGCTATTCTGTCTTCTCCAACTCTCATATTTATCCAAGTTGGCCTTAGTTTTACAAGATCAACATCTATCATCTTGTTGATCACCATCATATTTGTAAAGAAATATGATAGAGGGTTTGGCCATGCTCTGGGTCCCCAAACCTCCATCGCTCCCAGAGAGAAATTTAGATCTCCTTCCATTATGAGAGAACGATAATGGATGAATGACTTACTTAGAAATTTTTTCCAGAAGGGTATGAGATCTAAATAGCGACCATAAACATTTACAGTAGGAAAAGGAATGGCCAAACTTTCTGAATTGAACGTTACCCCAAGGCCAACCTCACAGGCCCAGGAATTTACGATTTTTAGAGTTTGTTTGTTCCACCCAGTTGCTAGTCCACCCGACCTTCATTTTGCATCAGACACAATAAAAATCCAAGACTTCAGAAGGACCTCCAAGAAATTTGTGATATGTTCTTCCTCCCCTAAAGTTTCTTGTAAAAAAATGAGATCAAAACAATTGGCTTCTACCAATCTTTTTAAGGCTGATTTTTTGGACAGGCTCACTAGACCCCTGCAATTGAGTGAGAGAGATTTCATGGGTAAACCCCTTCTCGAGATTACAATGCTCTAAGTGTCCCCGTGATAGAAATTTTTCTTCTAACCACCATATCTGCCAAAGATTTTTTCTGGGCTTTAAGGAGGTAGGATTTTCGACCCCTTCTTGGTCACCCAGTAGGAAGAACTGAGTTGTCGCCAAGGCCTACATGCCCATTACTAACCCCACCCATGTCAGCATTAAGGAAATTTTTGAGATGGTACCTAACAATCTCCTCTTCATGATCCAGGGAGGAGTCTGGGGATGAGGAAGAGGAAATAACGAGTTTAGGGCCTTCAGCTAGGGAGCAATGTGCTAGTGGGGGTGCAAGAGAAGAGAAAGGGGGGGACCAGGTTAACTCCGCGTGGAAATTTAAAGACCTTAGAGACCAAACCTTAGAAATTTCATTTGAATTAAAGGAATATAGAAAAGTAAAATGAGAGCAGGGAAGAGGAGGAGGCATACCCAAGAAGTTGCTTAAATCCTGAAGCTGTGGAGAGTCAGGATGGACATCTGGAAGCAAAAAGATCCTGCTTGTTGCTTCCTGAGTTGGGACAATCGCAAGATCCAAATTAGCTGCACCCCTAGCTTCCAAGGAAACTGATTTGAACTCCAGGGTTTTTTTATCCTCTGGCTCCAATTCCATAGCTTTTGCCGAAGAGGAGCTCCCTTCCGAGCGCAAAACCGACTTCTGTAAAGCCTGGTCATTTTTTTTCCTCCTCTGACCCTTAAAGGGGAGTGAGAAATTGCTTGATAAATTCCTAAGATGATGACAATGGTGAAAATGGAAAAACACCCCCTCAGAATCCAACTTCTAGATAAAATACCTATTACTTGCAACAATCTCCAAATATGCATCCAAGCCTTTTCGCGGATTGATGGAGACCAGAATCCAAGCCACAATATGAGCACCTGTCTCCTTGTAGGACCAATTGGAATCCAAATAAGTACCCAAAAGGTTTCCCAAAATCTTGAAGTAGTTTTCATTCCAAAACTCAAGCACTAGCCCTAAGAGTCGAACTCATATAGGGAGAACATCCACCAATTTTTTAACAACATAGGTGAAGAATCAATGAACAAAGATTTGTGAATGATCTTCTCCACATCCGAGGTTGAAAGAAACTTAAACAAAAACCAACCTCTCGACAAAGTACCTACCATCGGAGGGGATGAAAGAAGTGAGGAGAAATTTGATGAGACCCACTCCTGCAAGACCTTTTTCCAAGTCAACGCCCATCAACCCTGCCAACCAGTGTTAGTTACGCCATTGATTCAATTTTAGGAAAGAGAACATCAACCCCCAGAACCAAATTTTGTGTTCTCCCAGATGACTTGATGCCTTTGTGTTTGCTTCCATTCGATGTTGAGGAGGATTTTGAGTCTCCCAAACATTTTCTTCCAACCTGAGGGACTGTAGGAGAAGTCAGGATAGGAATAGGTTCATCCCCCTTAAGGTTTCCCAACCCTTCAAAAAATGAAGTTTTCACCGCGAAGTCACCAAAGCAGAAGTCTAGGGGCAGAGAAGAGGAACCTCCCAAAGGACCTGATGAGGACGAAGAAGAATAAGTGAAACATTGAGTGAATCCTAAAAAAGAAGGTGAGAAGAAATGAGAATCATAAGCAGGAACCTGGGCTTCACTACTGCCCACACTAGAGCATGAGGCGCGTTCAGAGCCTTGAACACAGAGTAGGGATGAGCCGAAGTCGAATCTGACTGAAAGGGAAACTGAGTAGGAAGACATGGCTAAGGTTCCAGGACCAACATAATTCATCTCGACTTCTCTCGATCTTGGTCCAACCCCCATTCCAACATCCAAACCAGACCCCAAGGCTGAGATGAGTGCCAGCTGGTCTGGAAGAACTTGAGTGGGGGATAGAAAGTCTGAAAACCCTCCCAGAGAAGAAACATCGTTCGAATGACAGGGTGGAGAAACTGGAGGGATGAAATTTTCAAGAAACCCACTTCCAGCTGGAAAGTTCCACATCTAGGATTCTTCCACTAGGTCCACGGAATAGTCTAGGTTCTCATCGTAGATTCCCATATCTGCTAAAGAAAAAACCCCCTGTCAGCTAAGGAACTTAAACTGTTACCTGCCAACCCTAGCTTCAGGGAGAAAACATGTCGGACTATGATAAAAAACCAAGAAATGAAAAAACACCAGAGCAGAGATGGAGAAGGGATAAGGAAAAAGGAGGGAGACACGTGGGAGACCTTAGGCCTGAGGCCTGAGGTTTGAAGGACCTGCAGTCATATGTGTAGGTTTAATGTAGCCCCGAAAACATAGACCGGAATCATCATGGTAAATTCTTTGCTCGTGCCTCATTTGTGGAGATCTTTATATATGTGTGTGTGTGTGTGTGTAAAAGCTATTTTTATTTTTGGTAAATCCATATACATATAGAAAAAACAAATAAAAAAAAGGAAGAAAATAAGGGGGCTTATTATCATGATGATATAATGATAATTATTAAAAAAGTGTTAATGATATAAAATATATGTTTATATATTGTAAAGTTATATATAAGGGTATAAGGACATATGAGAGTTAGGATATACATTTTATTTGGATAAATTTTAAAATTTTACTTTATTATTATTATTATTATTATCTCAAGGTAATATAATATTAAAATAAGGTAATCACATTAATTGGTTTTAAGATTTATAAGGATTTAAAGGGTTATAAAGGGGAAGGGTTGACGAACGTTATTGATGTGAGTAATATTAATGAGTGAGTATTATCTCAAGGTAATATAATATTAAAATAAGGTAATCACATTAATTGGTTTTAAGATTTATAAGGATTTAAAGGGTTATAAGGGGGAAGGGTTGGCGAACGTTATTGATGTGAGTAATATTAATGAGTGAGTACCCATAACACTAGCATAACTAACATAGTGAGAGAGTTGTTAGGATGCCTGTATGAAGATACCAATCTTAGAGGATTTTTGACCCTGACCTTTAGCCACTTACCTTATGGGAGTAATGTCTGTTTACAAACAATTATAAAGAAGATTACACCTAACCTTACGTTTACAAGTATAAGTTTGTTTAAAACCTAGAATTCCCTAACCCTTCTTTAATAAACATTTGGTTTGGATGCAGATTCAATATTCATAATGGTTAGGACTCGAGAAAATCGAGGTCAGGGGTATCATCACAGGGACCACCAGCGCCAGTGCTGCCACCGCCATTTCCCAAGATAACTCTCATTTTGTGCTCCTTAGAAGGCTATTAATGAGACATTAAAGGGATGCCAATCAACAGATGTGGAAATGGAGACCCCACCATCTGGAGTGGGTAACCCATAAGGGTGGAGGGAATCAGAGAGAGGATCTCCATTGGGGGACATCACCAGAGAACTAAAGAAAATCAAACTCCTAGAGTTTGTTGGGGGTCCTGCAAGTGAACACGCGGAGGAATGGTTGGAAGGAATGACGAGATGTTTCACCTTGAGAGACTATGCTTCCACATCAAAGGTGAATATATCAAT
>ML849275.1:13092-37412 GCA_009831015.1 Picea engelmannii
ATCACCAGAGAACTAAAGAAAATCAAACTCCTAGAGTTTGTTGGGGGTCCTGCAAGTGAACACGCGGAGGAATGGTTGGAAGGAATGACGAGATGTTTCACCTTGAGAGACTATGCTTCCACATCAAAGGTGAATATATCAATCTTTTAGTTGAGAGACAATGCCTTGAAATGGTGGGGTAATTTGGAGAGGCAATTGCAGCTTACTCCATAAACCATCTATTGGGAGACTTTTGAGGAAAGGTTTCGATGAAAATATTTTCATGCTTACTATGAAGAACAACATGTAGGAGCATTTCATGCTCTAATTTAGGGAAACCGAACCATGGAAGAGTACGAAATCAGGTTCATGGAGTTAGTAAAGTACATATCATACATGGATATTGATCAACGACAAGGAGATTTTTTTTTGTATGGGTTAAACCCTAAGATAAGGCCCATGGTGAGAATGTGGAAACCATCATCAGTGGCTGAAGAAGTTGAAAGTGCTTATTATGCAGAAGAGCATATGAGCTTAAATGAAGGTACGAGATCAACTATTCCATAATAGCTTGGATTCGTGGAGACCCTAGGACCTTCTTGAGGGGAGGAAGATCTAGGCCACCTCCTTATGGCAGTAGAGCTGCACCTAGAGAAGTTGCAACATGAATTTCAATGGCAGCGAGTGCAACATCCCACTCATCACCAAAGACACAGGAAAGTACATGACCTTCTTAGGAAGCAATTAGTAGGGGCAAGGGTTCTAGGGGAAGGAACTCATTTCAAAGGCCTTCACAGAGAAATGTGCAGGTTCCACCCCGCATTACTTGATGGGGGTACATAGGACCTCATTACCAATGTGACTGGACAGAGTCACAAATAGGCTTTGTGCATAGAGATGGAAAGGCATCGATGGGAAGGGAAAGTAGTAGCCACCAGATTTATCCAACAGTTAATAACCTCTATGTAGAACATCAATCCACTATGGTGGAGTCTTCAGGTATGCTAAATCATGTCAATGTTAAAATTTTATTTGATTCTTGTGCTATAGATAGTTTCATTTCACCATGTGCATTAGAAATGTGTGGGTTGGAAGCCTATGAGCATGATGAATTTAAACGAGTCGAGATGGATTCAGGGGAAAAACAAGTGGTAGGACCTAGCGTCAATAATTGTCTTAAAGACCCTGGGGTATGTACTACTAGGTTGAATATGTACGCCATTGCCCCATGGACGTATGATGTAATAATTGGGATGGACTAGTTAGAAGCTTATCGAGCTATGGTAGATTGTTTGGCGAAGAGGGTGATTTGTGTAGATGATGAAGGAAGGTCAATAGAGATCCATGGTATATAGAGGAAGGTGTCTATACTCTTCATCTCGACAATGAAGGTTAAACATTGCATGACACAAGGTTTTTGATTATATGTAGTGGAAGCAGTTAATGAAGGGAAGGGACCCTCTATAGATCATTATCCAATTTTGTCATAATTTAAGTATGTTTTTCCGAAAGAGTTGCCAGGGATGCCTCCTGAGAGAGACCTTGATTTTACCATCGAGCTAAAACCTAGTGCGAAGCCAATTTCCAGGATATCGTATATGATGATGGCTCTATAAATTTGTGAGTTGCAGATGTAGTTGAAGTAACTACTAGACTTAGGGCTGATAAGACCCAATGTTTCACCTTGGGGTGCACCAATAATATTTTTCAAGAAGAAGGATGGTTCCTTATGACTGTGTATAGATTACATGGACTTGAACCATGCTATAATGAAGAATAAGTGCCCAATACCACGAATACATGATCTCTCTAATCAGATGAAAGGAGCAACAATTTTCTCAAAAAATGATCTACAATCGGGATATCACTAGTTAAGGATTAAGAAAGGTGATATTCCTAAAACTTCCTTTTGAACTTGGTTTGGACATTACAAGTTCATTGTAGTGCCTTTTGGTTTGATCAATGCACCAACAATATTCATGAGCCTCATGGATGGTATATTTTGTAAGTAATTAGACCACTCTGTATAGGTCTTTCTAGAGAATATCCTCATCTATTCCAATAATGAAAGAGAAAATAAGGAACACTTGTGAGTGGTGTTGTCATGCCTTAAAGAGAACAAGTTGTATGGAAATTTGTTGAAGTGCTCTTTTTTCCAAAAAGAGATTCATTGTCTCGATTATATCATTTATGGAGAAGGAATTTTTGTGGACCCGGAAAAGGTGAAGGCCATAATGGATTGACCAGTGCTGAGGAATTCTCATGAGGTGAGAAGCTTCATGAGGATAGATAGTTATTATTGAAGGTTTGTGGAAGGATTATTGAAGATAGAAAAACCCATCACCAACCTATAGCGCAAGGGGGCCAGGTATGAGTGGACAGATGAATGTGACATTGCATTAATCAAGGTTAAGAGATTACTAACCAGTGCTCCAATTCTACAAGTGCCAGATATGGAAAGAATACTTCATAGTCTACATGGATGCCTTGAAGCAAGGGTTGGGGGTTGTGCTAATGCAATATGGGGGAGTGATAGCGTACATGTCAAGAAAGTTGAAGCAACATGAGGATATTTACTCTACTTATGATTTAGAGTTGGAAGCTACAATGCTATCTCTGAAGATTTGGAGGCACTATCTAGTGGGGCGAAGCTTTGAGCTCAAAATGGACCACAAAAGCTTAAAGCATCTCTTCATTGAAAGGGATCTCAATGATAGGCAGAGGAAATGGGGTGATTTTATAAGTGAGTATGATTTTGGAATTTCCTACATCAATGGAAAGGAGAACGTGGTCGCATATTTCCTAAGAAGAAGGTCATGTATCTTCTCCTTGGTGCCCTTAAAGGTTAATCTGAGAGAGCATGTGTTGGGGAAACGTCTTGGAGATAATTTATATTTAAAGGTTACTTCATCCCTCCAGAGTGGGATACTGTTAGAGTCAAAGTTTGAAGAATATAGCCTTGAATCAGATGGATTGTTGAGATACCAGGGAAGGATGTACATCCCCGAGGGTGGGGATATTCAAATCATCATGCTCAACAAATCCCATAGAGAACTTTACTGTGCGCATCCCGGTATGAAGAAAATGTATGTAGACATGAAGAAGATTTTCTTCTAGGAAGGAATGTAGTGTGTTGTAGTCCATTTCGTCGCTAAGAAAGTAAAGGTTGATCATCATCACCCGACATGTCTCCTACAACCACATGATGTTCCTATGTCCAAGTGGGAAGTCATTTCTATGGATTTTGTTGTAGGATTTCTACTCACATCATAGAGGCATAATGCCATTCTTGTTATAGTTGATAAGTTGACCAAGAGCACACATTTTATTCCAGTCAAAGACACCTATGATGTCATAGATGTGGCGTATGTTTTTGTAAGTGAAATTATACATCTGCATGGGTTACCCAAGAAGATCATTTCAAATAGGAACTCTTGATTTACCTCTAGGTTTTGGACAAGTTTGCAGTTAGCATTAGGGACTCAGTTGAACTTGTGCACAACGTATAATCCTGAAATGGATGGGAAAACTGAAAGAGTAAATCAAGTTATGGAAGATATTCTCGGGATGTATGTTATGGATAATAAAACCCATTGGGAGAAGTACCTACCTTTGGTAGAGTTCACCTACAATAAAAAATTTCACAACTCAATCAAAATGAAATCCTATCAAGCTCTATATGGAAGGCCATGCAAGACACCGTTGAGTTGGGAAAGTTTAGAAGATCGAGTGGAAGTAGGTCTAGAATTGATTCAAGAGATGGAGGAGTAGGTGATTCACATTAAACTTGAACAATTAGAGTAAGCACATGATAGACATACACGTTATACTGATGTACATAGGATTTACCAACGTTATAAAGTGGGAGATCAAGTTTTCATTCGTATCAGGCCTAATAAGAGTACCATTAATTTTAGGAAAGGGACAAAGTTGTCACCTTGATTTATAGGACCGTTTAAAATCCAAGAGAGAATTAGACCTGTTACCTATCGCCTCATACTACCATCCCACTTGCATAAAACTCATGATGTTTTTCATGTATTTGTTCTACGACATTATGTTGTTGACAAATATCACAAAATAAATTAGAAGGAATAACATGTCTCATACGTAGGAACCATCATGGTAGAACCATTACTCATATTGGACCATAGGGTCTGACAACTCAGGAATCATTTGGTAGACCAATTTAAGGTCCAGTGGGACAAGTATAGCCTAGGATCTGCTACTTGGGAGGATGTAGAAACCTTACGACAAGATCATCCCACACCTTTTTCACCACAATCTTGGGACTATGTTTTCCAAAGGTTGGTTGTATGTAACACCACATTTTGACTTAGACATCTAGAATTACTTATGTCCTAGTGGTATCTTTATTTTCTTATTATTTTTGGAACACTATTAACTTGACCCTTTAAATTTTGGACATATGGATCTATGTGAATGTAAATACTATGAATGCTTATCATTATGTCATTTATGATGGATATTATGTGATCTATTTCTAGCTTGAGAATATTGAAATTGAAAGATATTGGTACGTGGATACCGAGTTAATGATATGGTTAAAAAAAATTACATGTTAATAGCATACAAATATGTGTGGATTGCTTTATAAACTGATATGCAGATTAATGGGCTATGAAAAAGCCAAAGGATGATGATAATAAATGGTTGATGTCATGAACATTGACCGAGAAATAGTATGGTATGCATATCTCTATGTTATATTATCCATTTGGAAATTAAAATTTTGGTCAGAGTAGGTAAAGGAAGAAGTGAACAGACCCGATGAAGGAAAAAGCAGTGAGTAGACCTAGTGAAGGAAGAAGTAGCGAGCAAACCTGGTAAAGGAAGAAGTAGCAAGAAAAATCGGTGAAGGTTGGTGCAACTCACGCAAAGAGATTGGTGTATCTTGCTAAGTTGGTGCTCAATGGTGGGGATTGGTGTCTCCAGTAGATATGTGTCTATGAAGATATGTACAAGTAGGTTGGTACTGCTCAAACAAAGAGATTGGTGTCTCTTGCTAAGTTGGTGCTTAGCGATGGGGATTGGTGTCTCCAATAGATTGGCATCTACGAATAATTGTAAAGGTAGGTTGGTTCCTACCATGATTTGTGACAGTGAGGATTGTTTTCTCAAGTAGGTTGGTGCCTACAAATATTTGGAATAGTAGGTTGGTGCCTACAAATATTTGTGATAGTAGGTTGGTGCCTACAAAGAATTATAAACAATTTTTTTTTGGTTTTCTCCCGAAAGGGTTTCCACATAGACCTTGTGTTGCATGTTCTACAATTAATAGATCTCATATGCAATTTTTTTCTTATGGTTGATAAATGTTTGGAAAAGTAAAAAAATGTCTTATATTGATTCACCCTCCCCTCTCAATATAAGTGTGTGCTCAACAATATCAAGAGAGTTATTATGATGATTCCTCAAATTTACTAACCTGCATAAATACATAGTGAACAACAACATAGATTATCATCAAAACATCCATCTAGAAGTTTATTAGCCTGGATTGGATTATTAATACTATGAGTGCTAGGTTCTCATCAACAAGAAGGTTTTCATATTATGGAATCTATATAGTCACCCTATCACATGCCAAATTCCCATTTAATCCATTTCATATTTCCTTGAGCATGTGATAATTTAATTAGTTTATGTGGATAAAGTCACTCAATCATGCAAAGAATCCTCCTAGCAAGTTTCACCATTCAAACAGTCACATGCAAATGAACTCCAAACCTTTACAATTACGTACATAAGCCAAAATGTCAAGTGAAAATGATAATGTTTTTCTCAATAACTATTGGCACATATGAAATTAATCCCCTAGAAAAATTTCAAGTAGCAATATGGAAACAAGGAACTTCCTCCTTTGAAAACAAAATCAATTATTCAAGCTCTTTTTTTACCCTCTTCAAGATGTGACATCCTCGAAGCAAGACAAGCTAGTAACCATCAATTACTACAACTCATAATCACTTGAATCCATTTTATATTCTCGTCGATCCTTGGATAGAATTAGTTATGAACTATCATTTCAATATTGATCTTTCTATGACGATCATAAACCAACCAAGACAACTCTATGTTCTGAATGTATCATAAATCCCTTGGATTGAAATTTAAGATAAAAAGTAAAAAATTCCACCAATTTCCCGCTAGATTCACCATAATAACCACATTTCTCATACTAGTTATAATACACCATGAAAATGATGCCAGCAATCCTTAGTTCTATATGATACACATACAAAATTACATTTAATCATGTTGAATAACATACACAACCATAACAACACCATTATACAATTTACAACATTAAGACATAACAATATATCATTCAACATAATCACAAAGAACATAGTACTTATCTTTTTAAGAGTAGGTTTCTCGGACGTTCCTCCTAGTTGCAACCCTCATTGCTCTGGACTCCACCAGAGCAATGGCTTACCTAGAGCCAACTATGGTCTCTCAAAAAATACAAGTGCTCTTTAGTTAAGGTACTTAAGTCCAACAATTCCAACATATAGCTTCTTAGTCTCGATCATCCTATACAACCCAAGGAACTGGACCCCCTTGTTAGCGCCACAGTCCCTTGGGCTATCCCACTTCCCTTCCAGGGCTCCAACATAGGTTGGGAAGTAAGTCTTAGAGCAATATGGCTCCAGGAATTCCAACTACACTCAGGAGTCTCCAGTTACCCTCTAGGATTCACACCCTGGGAAACTACCCAAGTAATTCTCACTCTAGGGCTCCTACCTTCTTCAAGGTAACCCAATCATAATTTTGCATTGAATCCCACAATAGAACTCACCTACAATTCTAGGGATTCATAGGCAACACAGGGTTACACAGATTTCATAGCTTACCCTCCACATACCCAACAAGACTGGTAGATAACAATTATAATTCCAATGGTTATAATGGTTCAATTTCCACTAGGAACTAGACCCTGTCTTGACAAGCCCACTTTCCCCCTTTTTAACTTAGGATAAAAACAATATTTAGTAAACCAAAACATAATATGGAGGAAAATTGAACCATATAATTCTATTTGTAGTGTCAAAGATCTTTGAATTTCTATACCGACACCCATAATATATTCTTCATAATGGTAATAATTTCCTTGACATCTCACGTTCTCTCGGTTTGAGGTTCTTTCAAAAATTTGGGTTTTTGACCCCTAGATCATGGGAGTTTGTGAGTTGTTAAGAATGTCTAATTGATTTATTCATGTTAACATTTTTTTAACATTGATGTCGAGTGCTTGATTGAATTACAATGTGTATCTCATTCATATTAGTACAATCCATTCTTTTAGTTAGTTGTAGCATAATTATCATGACATGGATTAGGAAAGAAAAGTAATGGATGTGATATAAATTGTTGGTTAGTGCAATTGTATGGCTTAAGATGAAATGCATAAAATGTTTATAGCAAGCAAGTTCGACAATAGAGTTATGAGAAGGTGATTGAAAGAAAGAGCTCTACAATATGTGAGAACATTTAACCAATAACCTAGTGAATGAAAAGGGTGAGAAAAGATAAGTTCATAAATTTTTATTTTTTTTTAAGTTTCCATCATTTAGTGGTATGATAATTATGAATAGTGCATGCTTTGATGTTGAATCATGTTCCAAAACCTATATTGTTAGTTCTCATGCATAGTATCTTTCCTTGAACCCTAAGAAACTAGATTCTTATTTGTTGGGTGATAATACTTTTATGACCCACACTCCACCCACCATGGAAGTAAATTTTGTAGACGGCAAGGAGCATCATGGTGTCAAAAAACCATCTACAAATTTGTACTAAAGGTATATATGATAAGGTAACAATTTTGCTTTTCTTGGGTATTTCATAAGATAAGGTAAGGCATAAGACAAGGAAAACTTTAACGATCCACACTTATCTTAAAGTGTAGAAACCTTGGCAAATATTACTAAATCTTAAAATGCGAACTATAAAATGTTTGATGACAATTTTGTAAAAATATTCAAACTTGTAAGGATTTTATGAAAATTTGGGCAATTTTTATAGCAAAGTAATTTTATCCTATAAAATTTGGAGAATCATTTTAGAAAAAAATGGAAATTAACGAATCTTTTAAAAAAAAAAAAAACATGAAAAATTAGCCCCTACAATTTTCCTTGGTATAAGAAAATCTAAATCATTATGTTTTGCTTGAATATTTTGTGGGTCTATTTCTCTCTAAGAAAATGATTAAATCCATGTATCCCATGGATGGTGTGTGTCTCTTATCCAAAGCATAACTAAATTTTTATTTTTTACAAGATTTGTCACATTATAGTGATGTAATTAGAAGCAAATTGCGAGTTTATAAAAATGTCTTTATAATTTTATCTTGATGAATTATAATTTTTTTAGTAAATAAAAAAAAATGTTGCATTATCTTGCATAAGGTGAATTTCAAAATTTTCCTTTCCAAATTTGGTCAATTTTGAAGTGATGTATCCAACCTATTGATAAATTTGATTGCCATAAACTACTCCATATGGTTAAGGGTTGAATGGTTTAGGTCACCTATCTTAGCTTCTCAAAAAATATCTAAATATAAATGAAAATTACTCCATATGGTTAAGGGTTGAATGGTTTAGATCACCTATCTTAAGTTCTCAAAAAATATCTAAATATAAATGAAAATGATCACCCTCTTTAATATTTTATTTCATGTTACATCATTGTATGCTTATATATAAGTGCAAATATTCCTACGGATTAGTTCCTACTTTTAAGAGGAAGAATATTACTTTAAGTTCAAGAATATTATCTTTTGACCAAACAATACGTGTTCACAAACTCCTACAATCAAATCCATGTCCCTAAATTCAATGGTGTATCTTATCTTTAATATCATATATTTCTCTTTTTCAGTGAGAAGCTAACCGTGCTCACAGATTAATGCATACCGTTGAAAATCAGATGTTTTCACGGGGATTTAAAATTGATCCCATGAATGCAAATATCACTTTAAGAGAAAGGCCTCGGTTAAGATTTTTTTTTGGCAAGATAAAGGCCTCGGTTAAGATTTATTTTGGCAAGATAAAGGCCTCTATAATTTGTAACTAATGACTTTTTAGGGCATCATAGTTTATGAAAAAGGCCAATAAATGTGGTCTCTAGACAGTGTGAATATTAAGTGAGAAGATATTAAAACAAGTATCTATGTGAATGTCCAATGTGTGAATGTCCAATTTACAGGGGGAAGTTAGGTTAGGATTTATTTTTATTTTAACCAAAACCAAAAGGATTATTTATTATTACAATATTATAGCATTACAACAATGAAGGCTTAGTTATATAAGTACTATATAGGTAGGTATTTAATTCTTTTTTTAATCATATTGTTGACATATTTCATAAACATGTGGAGCTGATTTATAAATTTGGTAATACGATATTAAGCTTACGTGGGACATGGACTCAAAAATTGACTGTGAACCAAAAAATAAAATCATACATCTTTTCCTTTGGTTGAAATGAGACTAAACTCAGAACAAACCTGTACCTTTCTTCTATAGAGGGTTCAATGTTGATGAATACTACTCTTCCCTTCCCCTCCTCTTGGCCATTGTGGCTATTCTGATACCTAAAAATAAGAACAGATTCTGACTCAAAAGATACTTCTAGTGATACATGTGCGAGCATGACCTTCCATGGCTAAGAATACGTCTTATTTTCTCGCAAGATATAGTATATTCCTCATATAATCAATCTCATCTTCTTTCAAGATGGTATTGCCCTATCCAAATTAAGACTCTTACCAGGTTAGGTTCATAAGTTAGATCCAATTTTTTTTTAAACTAATTAGTAAAACCCATAGCCCTGAAGGGTTAGAACCTTGCTCTGATACCATATTTAATAGTTTGATTTGCTAACAATCATAAATACAGATATTACCCAATACAAATAACCATTGATTTCTAATATAGGGAAACCACAATTAAATTTATTTAACTCATAGGAGTATTGAGAGGTGAGAAACTTACCTACAACCAACATACCTATAATCTGGCGACTTTAGAAATGTAGCAATATCTTCTTCTTTGTTCTATCCAACCACAACAGAAAGTGGGGGACGACTCTCCACCCAACCAACCCCTTAGTCTTCATGACCGAGAGTCCCCGATCCCTCAATCCACTTCTATGCCAACTCTTTTTATCCTTGTCCTCAAATTGCCCAAACACAATGAGATATCATTTTTCCTTCTCCCCCCTCCTTATATAGAATCCATAAAAAACTCGATCCCTAGGATCCAATTAGAATTTTTTATTATATTTTAGAGATTTTTTCATAAATTACCATTACTTATTTTACCATTTTTTTTTATTGTCACATATTTATTTAAATAGTTATTATGGTCTTTTTAATAATTATTATACTTCCTTATTGTTATTATTTTTTATTTATTTAATAATACTGTTCTTTATTTATTTAATAATAATACGAGGATGATCATAATTATTATACTTTCTTTTTATTATTATTTACTTATTTAAATAATCATAATAATATGGGGATGATCTATTTATGATAATAATTATTATACTTTCTTATTATCATTATTTATTTATTTAAATAAAAATATGGGACATAAAAATCATTCAACCAATCAATTTATGAAGAACAAACTTATTATAGAAGAATAATCACAAAAAACCCTCTTGTTTAGAGTCAAAACTGTAGATTTTCTTGCACGAATCCTAAGACAAACACCTATAGGAAATGTATGTGTGTGACCTATGTATGGGCATACTAACACGTGAAGGGAAATGTGTGCAGACTATGTATGGAATGTCCATCTTGCATGCATGACATGCACCACTACAAGGGTTCCCATGCCTTTGACGCATACAAAATTTAAAACTAAAATTGCTTCCAAAATTCTCTTAAGAAACAATTTTCTCAAGGATTTTCTATAGGTATTGGGAAAGTCATGATGCTTATTCTAAGGGCTCTAACAAAAAAAATTTACTATTAAATCACATACTAATTTTTCTTATATATATTTACAAAATTTCAACCCCATTCAACAAATTTACAAAATTTTAAGAATAAAGGTTACTTCTATAAATTTTAGAATTACATACCATTTTTTAAGAAGGTTGTGGAAGATTCTCCCTTGATTTTTATTTAATTCCACGCTGCTTCAATTATTATCTAAAATTCTCCTCTTCCAAATACTATTTTAGCATACCAATTGATCACCCTAACATCTCCTAAGTGAGTACTCTTTTTCCCAAGGGACCCCTAAGCTACCATGGGTTGTATGAAGGGAGAAAGAAACTAGAAATTCAAATTGTGTAGCTCCTCTAGAGCATATGAAGTCCCAGCTCCTCTAGAGCATATGAAGTCCCAGCTCCTCTAGAGCATATGAAGTCCCCAGCTCCAAATTAAAATACAAATCTCAAGAGAAAAATCGACATCAAATCATCATGAATTTTTTTAGCATTACAACATTCATCTAACATTAGGCTTGATCTGAAATAACTGAATGATTTGAATAATCGATGTTCATTGTGAATTGTTTTAACTTAAATATTAAGATTCAATGAGTGATTGAAATACTGAAATTGAAGAAATGAAGAGCAATAACAAAGATAAATAGACACAAGTTGATAACAGAGCTCACCCATCTTGGGCTATGTTTCTAGGTACGCTTCCAATGAGCAACCGATCCATTAAAAGATGCAAACATTCACATCAAATTCTTATTACACCCATGCGATCTCCAACCTGCAACAAAACTATCATTGGCCTCTCTAGGAAGGATGCAAAATGGTTGGGAACAAATTCCCCCTCTCTTCCTACACTCAAAAGGCTTAAAAATGCTTTGTTCTTTAAACAACACAAACAAAAATCATGCTTAATTATCCCTCTGGCGCAATGGTAAAAACCTTTGGTTATAAAGTTGGAGGTCGCAGGATCGAATCTCGATCCATTGGGATTTTTCGGGCTATGCAAATATTGTAGTTTAATTAATATATTATTTGCATGCCATGACAAGTATCACCATTGGCGTACTGGTTAAGTCGTTGGCCTATCAGAGCGGAGGTTGCAGGGTCAAGCCTGCAGACCATCCACTTTTGGCAATGTGGTTGCAACAAATTCACTTTAAATAAATGTTTGGTGATATCTATAATAAGTGGTATCAATGGCACAATGGTTGGACGTTGCGTTAGTTCTGCAGAGGTCGAGGGTTTGATCCACTCATCCAAAAATTTCGGGGTTGATAAGCCATTTTGGACAAATTGGGGCTGCCACATAGTGGCCTTTGATTGGTCCATGTGGTGGCCACATAACCTACATAGTCAACCTGCCATGTATTTAGCCACATCAACGCCATGTCAACCAACTTGCCACATCAACTCTACCACATCATCCTGTGTAACACCCATGTTTCCCACAGTTTGTAATTATAACTATTATCATGACCAAAACTAGAGACATGCTTGTTATGTGATTATTGAAAGAAAATGGACCTTTGATAAATTATGTAATGTAAATATTTGGTTATTAATGCAACAAGGAGATGTTGAACTACTTCTGAAGGGATGGCCTTCACAAGTTACGATGTCATGAGAGGAATGGTGCAAGAGGGAAGCTATTACTAGTTGAAATGACCCTGCAAGGCACTACCCAGTCAATTTAAAGAAATGTAGGCCTTGAACTGTCCTTAGCCCCAGATATTTGATTACCGGTCAAGCTGGTATTTGGGTAGTCTCCTTCAAGAATAAATGAAGGATGGGTAGAAATTCCCATCGGGAAGTTTCTGACACGACCCACGAGGTCTTTGGGAAGAATACACGAAAAAGAAAGGGACATAGGAAAGTAAAATGGAAGAGCAAAGACAAACATACACATGGTTGGGGAAATCCTGAGCATTGGAGCGAGGAGAAGAAAATACATAAATTATCTGGTGCGAGGAAAAAGAGAAGTGCATAAAATAATAGACATTCCCTAGAAAACTTGCTGGAAAAAAAAAACCCAGATATCCTCTCGTGGCATCGTACCCTGGTTCGGGGGTGGTTGGCTATAGCGGTGATTGGTACAACTTTACTTATGGTTGGTTGGAGAGTGAAATTCCCTTCAGTAGTTTCCAACATCTCCCAAATTATAGATAAGTAATTTAGTTATCTCTGTGCATTGAATTGGGTATGTGTATAGTTGAATGCTTTGCATGGTGAGTTTTGGACATGAATACCTAATTGTAAATTTATTGTGTATTTCTGGAGATAGTCTCATATTTGAATGAAATATCTCTACTTGGAGAATCAAGTGTCCTTGAATACATATAGTCTCTGTCTTAGTAAAACAATTGCAAGTATTTTCCTGTAATAATCTTATATAATGGGTGAATATAGAAGGGTACAAGTTTACAATAGTCATTGAGTATGTAAATAACTCAAATCCGTGTTATGTTTAAGTTGAGGGATGAACCTGTGACCTTGCTTATTACAGGAAAATACTTGTGACCTTCTCTATTTATGCAAATGTATTCACCTGGGTAACGTAGTGCTAGGATCCCCAAAGTAAACAATTATTTCGAGATAAGACGTAACAAAGGAATCCTACATAGGAAATGTTGTGCGTGGGCCAAGGAGAGAGCTCTAGAAAACTCATTAAGTCTTAAAATGGAATGGAGAAAACCCTCGTGAAAATTTGGCTAAGTCTTGGATTGGACTGTCAAGCCTGAGAAAAACCCTTGTTTTGCCTCAGAGGAATCGTGACCGTCGATTTGGCATGGTGGATTAGATTTGCACCCTTTATCGGTGTAGGGGTAGGATTAAATATCGACCGTTGATCTGGCGAGATAATATATCCCCACCATCCATTCAGAGTAATTCGCGGAGATGGGCTTCGATGAGGAGGTTCCGAGAGAAGATCTGGCCCGTTAATCAGAGCAGGGGTGAAATTTAATCTCGGTCGTCGACCTTGCGAGATAATTGATCCTAGTCGCCCATCGTAGGACACGATTCATAGTAAATTGTAGTCTTGGAGGGGATGCACTCTGAAGGAAGATCTGGACCATTGATCTGTCATGGACGGAGGAAATACAAAAGGAGATCTAGATCGTTGACCTGTTGTGAATGGAGGAACCCCAAAAGGAGATCTAGATCATTGATCTCCTACCAAAGCTTAAGAGGGTGACATGGATGGTGCCATGTGTCAAGTAAATATCATACCTCGTAATCAATAAGGATTGTTCCATGTGTCATGATGACTTGGCACCTATAGAGGAGAATCTATGTGAAGATGAGTGACACGTGTTATGTGGCGATGATGCCACGTGTCGAGCAGAGATTGTGCCACGTGTTAGGTGGAAAACCTTTTAGGAGTTGAACTTTTCAAACTCGACTCTTAAGGGTTCAGAGTACAACTACGAAGAGCTCAGAGTAGGACTCCAAAGAGATAATCCAGACCATTGATCGCTGAGTGGTGAGACACGACGATGGCCATCAATCTATCGTAGATTAAAATTAAGCTATGAGAGGATATGGAGATGATATGATGACATGGCCTGCCAAATCGATAGTCCACATGTCCAAGGTGGTGGTAGGTGTCACCTAGGGGTTGGCCAATGGGACAAGGGTGGGTCCCATTGGGAGAAGAGGTCCTTTGGATCTTCGTTTAAATTATGGTTGTTGGATTTGTCAGGGAACGTCCTCAGGAAATTTGTGTTGTACATTTCTGACGTATCGTCGTCAGAGGTAAAATGTGGGTGAATCGGGAGAAGGTATGAACGTTGGCAACACCAACATCGACGACACGATAAGATTCGTTGATCTTTTGTTGGGAGAGGGGATCTCCACTGTTGATTTACGTGAGACTTTTTCAAAAGAAGAGTGAGGACGATGACATCATGAATGACATATCATGCCAACAAAGTAGCTAGAGTGTCCGTAGGATGACAGGATGTCAGATGTTGGTTGGTTAACGAGAGTCCAGAAAGGAAAGACAATGGTAGTTGTTGATCTCATTGAAGATTTGACGAGGATATCCATACTGTTGGATCCAGATGCTTCATCGTCGGGGAGGTTGGTAAGGGTAAGTTCGACTAAGAAGTGCTAACAACCATGGAGAAATCACCGATGAAGATGGGAGTCATGGATAATGAAAATCATTGATCGACGAAGGGACGAGGTGAAACCTGTTGAAATTACTAAGACAACTGAGAGGGGGGGTGAATCAGTTGTTATTGTGCTTAAACAATTTTAAGTCTATTAATACATTCTTAATCTTTCTTCAAGTGATCATCAACATTATACAACATATGGACAATAAAATAATGAGCATCAGTCACACATAAGATATAAACAGAGACAGATTTTCACGAGGAAACCCATAAAGGGAGAAAACCTCTTCTTCTTCGGAATGATAGGCAGTCTTTTAAGTTCTGTACATCATCTATAATTGAGCACCAACTCAATGTGAGGCTACAAGCTTTGTTTTGCAAGCTACAACTTGTTGAGAGCACCAACTCTCTGTTTTCTCTAGCACCCACTAGAAGGAAGCACCAACTCCCTGGTTTCTCTAGCACCAACTAGAAGGAAGCACCAACTCCCTGGTTTCTCTAGCACCAAATAGAAGGAAGCTACAACTCCCTGTGTTCAAGCACCCACTTGAACCTNTGAGAGGGGGGGTGAATCAGTTGTTATTGTGCTTAAACAATTTTAAGTCTATTAATACATTCTTAATCTTTCTTCAAGTGATCATCAACATTATACAACATATGGACAATAAAATAATGAGCATCAGTCACACATAAGATATAAACAGAGACAGATTTTCACGAGGAAACCCATAAAGGGAGAAAACCTCTTCTTCTTCGGAATGATAGGCAGTCTTTTAAGTTCTGTACATCATCTATAATTGAGCACCAACTCAATGTGAGGCTACAAGCTTTGTTTTGCAAGCTACAACTTGTTGAGAGCACCAACTCTCTGTTTTCTCTAGCACCCACTAGAAGGAAGCACCAACTCCCTGGTTTCTCTAGCACCAACTAGAAGGAAGCACCAACTCCCTGGTTTCTCTAGCACCAAATAGAAGGAAGCTACAACTCCCTGTGTTCAAGCACCCACTTGAACCTCTGAGGACACCAGTCCTACCTAGCACCTCCCAACCTCCCTGAAATATGAATATGAAATACTGAAACTAATTACAGTGATATAGTGTTCAATAACAACTTACCAGTCTCATCACTGTTCTGCAAGATTTTGCTACTCAGTCTTCCTCACTGTCTTCCAGCATGCATCCATTGCCCATTCTGTTCTTCTGCCTTTTGTGCTCCGTGTGCCATTCCCATTCAATGCACCTTTTGTTTCCTATCCATTTCAACTGCTGCACCTCCTCTTTACTTCGTCGCACATGCATTACTTCACCTCAGCAACAACAATCTCATCACTTCTCTGTGTCGTGTTCTTATAGCTTCTGTGCACCTTGTGCATGCAATATGCGCAATGCTTCTACATCTCTTCACAGTGAGTGCTCTGTCTGATCATCATTACGACTTCTCAGCTTCTCTGGCAGTTTTCCCACACGTTCAGCATCACTGGATGTCATGCTGAGATTCCTCAGCCTCTCTAGCAGTCGAGACTCTTCGTCTTCTCTGGCATAGTCGAGCTTATACTTTCTTCTTCAGTTGCAAACTTCAACGCTCATCCACTTGTTAGTCCCTCTAAGAATCGTCTTCATTCACTGGAAGAAGCTTGGAGACCCTTCAGCTCCTCTGGCAATCACACAGAGGTCTCTTTGAATCCTTTGGCAGATACCATCAATGGTTTCCAGCAGTTAGATTGCGAGGAGCAACATTAGCCCTCCGATCGTGCGCAAAATCCCTTGCACCGTTGGATTGACTTCATGTGATCTTGCGTTTATTTCGCCAATTCGCATTTCGGTATTTCGGGATCCCCGTGGTAAAGTTTTCGTTACTCTCCATGTCCCTATCCCCGAAACTCCAAAATAGAGCTTGTCTGAACTAGCTTCTTCCTTTCTCGTGACCACCGACGGTGACCACAGGCTGTGCCAAAAGGCGCTTCATATTTCGCGAGTTTATAAACTTCATCGAGTCTGATTGACGGTTGAAATCTCCATAGATCCGACGGTCCAGGTCTTATCGCGATCTTGCATCTCGCGAGTTTCCACACCATGCTCTGTTGACTCCAAGTCAGCGAAATTCCAATCGCTTGCCACTTGTCCTATGATTCGACGGTCCAGATTAGATCTTGAATCAACAGCTCCGATCATATTGCGATTTCGCATATTGCGACTTCGACATTCTTTTTGCAAAGTGTTTCGACACTCCAACTTCCGGTATTCGAAACCCCAAAATGGGGTTGGATCAATGGTCCACATCAAACCTTGATCTGACGGCTCAGATCATTTCGCGATTTCGGCATTCCTGTGGTATTGTTTCTTGACTCTCCAAGTCACGATTCGCGAAACCCCGAAGTGATGTAAACCTGCTGACGTCACACGTGGATTGACACGTGTCGAATAACTGCCACGTGTCACTCTGATTCGTGACTTACACGTGCCTGAAATGTTGAACCAGCTTGACACTTGTCATTGCCTGGTTGTGCCACATGTTCTTAGCTGACGTGGTTTGCTGACGTGTCTGTTTCGGGATTTCGTATTTCGCGATTTCGGGACTCATGTTGCAAAGAACCTTGACATTTCCATCTCTCGATATCCGAAATCCCGATAGCCAAAACTCCGAAATGGAGTTGGACCACCGCTTCGATTTTGCACTTTAAAGAATGTGCAGGTTCTTCCTGATCCAACGATGGTCGGAACTTATGCTCAGATCTGACGCCTGAGATCTGTCCTTCTCTTCTGTGCATTCTTCTTGTCTACAATCTGATCTGATGGTCCTCCTTCTTTTGTGAAATTAAATGGGATCCAACGATCACTGACGCTTCTCCTCTCGAGCTTAGGCACTACGTTCGACTCTACGCTAATTCCGCCTGAGCTTACTTTGTCCTTGTTTTGCCTTCGCTGCATACTCTGATCTTGCTATCAGTGACAAGCACATACTGCTTGTAAAGCATGCCAACCATCCTCTGGACTATCTCTTCTGATCTTATCGAGCTTTCTCTGCAGCGTCTTCCCAAAATACTTCTGGTGCCCGTCTGTTACATTCTTCCTGTACTCAAGCCATCATCGTTGTTGTACTTGCCATCAATGACAAGCATACGCTGCTTGTAAAACATGCCAACAAAACCTTCACCGTAGATCTTGTAGGTTTCATCCACAGACCATGTAAACCTTGGGAGCTAGGCGTTAACCTCTGCATCAAATGACATCACGGATGTGCTGAACCGTAGAGATCAAGATATGAGAGTCGTAGGATTTGGGGAAGGTACTCCTTGGTGTATCGTCATCGTAGTTTCGCTAGTGGGAGTGAATTGTAGGATAAGAAGTCCCAACGGTGACAAAAGGTGGACCAAGGGATCGAGCCCATGAATCTAATGTGTCATTGCCATGTCAGATGGCACAGGTAATAAGAAACCACATGGACGCCACGTGGTAAAGAGCCGATTGTTGACCAATGAAGGCCCATAAACTCTGAGAGGCTATAAATTTTGATGATGAGATCGTAACTGAGCATGGTTACAGTCGTTGGAAATCTCTCGATGAACAGAAGATGATATGATTGGAAAAAGGTTTTGAGATAGTTGAGGAAGTAAAAATTTTAATGCCCAATCCCTTAAAAGGATACTTAGAGGGTTGGTTGTGTTACATAGTGGTATGAGAGCGGGTTTACAACACTTGGCCTGCTTGGGCTCATGCAAGAGTCTATTACAACCTGTAACCAGTGGCCCATAATTCCTCTTGGATTATACCAAATTCCTCAAAAAAATCAGTTCTTGGATAAGCACAGACCAACAGTCCCAATACTATGGGCAGGGTGCTAATCTCTTTCCCATAAAACCAAACCCCGTGACCAAGCGCTTATTCCTTTGAGTGTTTTACCACTTTTTACCAACTGGTATTTATCCTTAGTATAGTGGGAGGTCGGGAGGTATAAATGAAACCACCCTCAAGAGTTTCCTTGTGGCTTTAGTGACCACCACGTGTCCCTTAGTGGGTTTTAGGATACCGCCAGTGCGAGGTAACTCCATGTTAAATTTCGTGTAGCTTAGGTGTGCGCCATTTGGTATGAACCATCGATTCTTACATGTGATCCACAATTATTTCCATGGTACACAATGATGTGGATCGTTGTTCTGTTTATGATCAACGATCATGATTATAGCTTACCTTGCCGGTGATTTGATCATGAATGCCACAATCCAATGGTGGATCTTGATTGATATTTTGATTTGACTGTCCCTGAGTCACTATTTTACCTAGCATACAAAATTCAATGAGTTATTCATTGGGTGATCAAATAACAACCAAATATCAAGACTAATGATTCTTTTGCATCACTATCCATAAGAGCTAATTTAAACTTTATTACTGAAAGAGGGATGAGACATTATGTTCTTTTTACATGATTAAATATGAGTTGTATGATGTTGTTATATGCTAAATGATGAAGCTAATTTCACCTTACAAATTACCTGTATTGTTCACAAATTAGTGGATAATCAAATAACAAGAAATGTTTTTATCAACACTTAAACAATCAACGGACGACAAGGAAAACTACAACATAAAGAATAGTGACACATCATGATATGGGAGAGAGATCCCATAATAAAGAAGAAGAGTTTGATGAAAGGAGAGTGGTGGAAGCCCCTTCGTATTTGGCTGAGATTGTGAGAAGTATCATGGCATAGCTATAAAGATTTAAGGACAATAATGAGAGGCTTATGAAAGAGCAAGAAAAACAAACTAAAATAAATGAGGTATTGTTGAAAATCCTGTCAGATATACAAAGACAGTTGCAACATGGGCCAACAACTAGTAATGTGAACAAACATCAGCTTGAGAAAATACAGAGTCCACCTGAGATACAAAGGCATGGTCCTGAAAGTAGCAATGCAAGAAGAAACATTCCCAATAAGGCCCAACATGGAGCCAAGAGGCATTCCAAAGCCAAAGACTCATATGAAGAATACTCTAGTGAAGGGGCAGAAAGGTCCAAGGAACTTTCCAACAGTGAGACTAGTTCATATCCTCAAAATAAAAGAAAGAGGATGAATCACTCCAAGGGCAGCGACCCTGTAGAATTTAAGAAATCCAAGCCACCCAATTTTGACAGGGAAATAAAAAAGGGAGAAGAAGCAGAAGCTTGGATACTTGGTCTAAAGAAGTACTTCAGAGTTCATGACTATTCTGAAAACTTGAAGGCCCAAATAACTATATCTAACTTGAATGGAAATGCCTCTATCTGGTGGGAGGAGCTTAGAATTGTGAAGGGAATTCGTGAGAAGGAGCTATCTTGGGGAAAATTTGAAAAATACTTCGAGAAGAAGTACCTATGTGAAAGGTATTATGATGACACGACTAATGAGTTCTATGAACTCAAACTAGGACAATTCACCATAGATGAATATATTAATAAGTTTATGGAGCTGCTAAGGTATGTGCCCTATATAAAGGAGGAAAAGATGAAGATGCAACGATTCCTTAGTGGGTTGCCTCAATCCTTCCAGAACAAAATTGAGTTTGATGAACCTGAGACCTTGGAAGATGCCATTCAGAAGGCTAGGTATTGCTATGAACAATTCAACCACAAGGTAGAATATTCCAAGGAATAGAAGAAGAAAGGTAAACTAGGATTCAAGAAGAAGGGGGTTAAACCATCAAAGTTTAAGAATTATGGGAAGAGTTATAAGATGAGCTTTCCCACTAAGAGTGTGAATCAACAAAACTTTCCATCTTAGAGTGAAAATAAAACCTTTGGATCAGCCTCGGGAAGGACTGATAGTATAAAGAGAGAACCATTGAAATGTTGGGGATGTGGAGAAGAACATCTACTAATGGAATTCCCTCATAGACAACCAGATAGTAGGAGGGTATAACATTTTCATGAGGCTACCAAAGTTAATGATGTGGCCATGAGAATGCCACATATTCATGCAACTTTGGATAATAGACAAGTAGACCACCAAGCCTCAGTGGTGGAAATGGAAGGTATGACTACCAACCATCTTGTTTCTTTTTTTATTTATCATGGTTCGAATTTAAGTTATGTTTCTCCCTCAAACTGTTTAGAAATGTAAATTACAACAAGTGAAACATGCTAAACCAAGGTTGGTACAGTTGTCCACTGGAACAAAGAGGAAGGTAACAAAGGTCATACTAGCATGCCAATTCATTATGAATGGTCTATCTACTCAAGCAACCCTGAACATACTTCCCTTAGGATCTTTTGATATTCTGATTGGCATACACTGGTTGACTTCCCATAAATCCAAGTTGGAATGTTATAATAAATCATTAGAGTGTGAAGATGAGGAAGGGAAGAGAAGGACCCTACAAGGAATTCAAAATCCTGTCTCGATGAGAAAAATATCATCCCTTCAAGTGAAGAAGTATTGTAGAAAATGACGCCCTTTATATGCAATACAAGTTCTGAACTCTGTCGAAGACAGTAAGTCGAACCTAGAGGACCATCCTATATTGAGAGAGTATAAGGGTGTATTTCCAGAAGAGGTACTAGGTCTACCTCCAAGAAGAGGCATTGATTTCTCAATAGAATTTGTACATGGAGCAATGCCAATGTCTAGAGCACCTTATAGGATGAGTACCCCAAAGCTAGTTGAGTTCAAATTGCAATTGAAGGAGATGTTAGACAAGGGTTATATTCAACCTACTGTGTCTCCTTGGGGAGAAATAGCCTTGTTTGTGAAGAATAAGGATGACACACTTAGATTGTGCATAGATTACATACAACTCAACATAATGAAAATTAAGAATAAATATCCCTTGCCAAGAATTGATGATTTATTTGACCAGTTAAGGGGCGCTACACTTTTCTCCAATATTGAATTGAGGTTTGGATACCATAAGGTCTGGATTAAGGATGAAGACATCCACAAAACAACCTTTAGGACAAGGTATGGGCACTATAAAATTGTGGTGGTGCCATTTGGGCTTGCCAATGCATCAACCACCTTCATGTGCTTAATGAATAATGTGCTCAACAAGTTTTTAGACATATTTGTGTTAATTTTCATTGATGATATCCTAATCTATTCTAAGATCAGGGATGAGCATGAAGAACACCTCAAGTTGGTGCTTCAAGTGCTGAGATAACACAAGCTCTATGAAAATTTTAGTAAGTATGACTTTTTCCAAAAACAAGTCCATTACTTAGGCCATGTCATCACTAAGGAAGGAGTGTCAGTTGATCCTGACAAGATCAAAGCCATTATGGGTTGGCCTACACCAAAATATGTAATTGATATCATGTCATTTATGGGCCTAGTAGGGTACTATAGAAGGTTCATAAAGGGGTTTTCCAAGATTGTTTATCCAATCACCTCCCTTCGGAAAAAGGGAGTAAAATTTGTTTGGACAACCAAGTGTGAAGAGAGTTTTCAACAGCTGAAATATTTATTGACCAATGCACCTGTGTTAAATATTGTAGACCCATACAAGGATTTCCTTGTGTGCACATATGCCTGCAAATAATGACTTGGAGGAGTCCTCATGCAAGAAAGGCATGTAATCTATTATGAATCCAGGAAAGTGCATAGACATGAAATGCATTATGTGACCCATGAATTATAATTAGCTTCCATAGTGCATGCCTTAAAAATGTGGAGACATTACCTCCTAGGAAGAAAATTTGTGCTCATGACAAATTATAGTGGACTAAGGTATTCGTTTGACCAACCCAAACTAAATGCTAGACAAGCTAGATGGATGGCTCTCCTTAGTGAATTCAATTTTGAAATCAAACACATCAAGGGAAAATAAAATAGTAGAAGCATGGAAATGATTCAATTGGAAGTTGTAATCATATGTGAATTAGACATCAAGACACGAGTCAAGAGTGCACAAGAAACAAATGATTTTTTCATAATTGTAAAGACATATATAGAATAAGAACCCACAAGACTGAAATATGATGGACATGAACTGTTGAATGATGGTTTGTTAACCTACAAAGGTTGGTTGTATATCCCAAATTGTGACGAATGGAATAGGTTCATCATGGATGAACTACATAAAATACCATATATTGGTCATCTTGGTTATCAGAAAATGATCATAGCCATTATGAAACTGTTTTATTGGTTGTGAATGAAAAAAGACATAGTTGGTTATTTGGATAAATGTTTAGAATGTCAACAGGTTAAGGTGGAACACAAGCATCCAACAAGGCAGCTACAACCCCTACCTATTCTAGAGTGGAAATGGGAAACCATCTCCACAGATTTTATCATAGGATTACCTAAATCAACCAAACAAAATGATGACATTATGGTAGTTGTAGACAAGTTGAGCAAGGATGCTCACTTTATCTTGGTAAAGTCCACTTGCAAGGCAATAGATATTGCTAACATTTTTATGAGAGAAATATTTAGGCTACATGGGATGCCTAGGGAAATCATATATGATAGAGATATAAAATTCACCTCAAGATTTTGGAAATATTTGTTTGCTAGTTTTGGAACTAAATTGTTATTTAGTACAACCTATCACCTTCAAAATGATGGGAAGACGGAGAGGGTAAACTAAGTATTGGAAGACATGTTAAGGATGCATGTGATGCATCAGCCCAAGAAATGGGAAGAATACCTACCACTGGTAGAATTTTCCTACAACAATGGCTCTCAAGAATTTTTGAAAATGAGTCCTTTTGAGGCTCTCTATGGTAGAACATGCAATATTCCAAGCAACTAGAACAACCCAATGGACATAATTACACTTGGTAGAAATATACTAAAAGAGTTGGAACAACAAGTAGCTAAAATAAAGAAAAATATAAAAGTGGCTCGGGATAAACATAAGAGATATACAGACAACAAGAGGACTCATAAAGATTTCAAAGTAGGGGATCATGTGTCTCTACGAATTAGACCCAAAATAAATTCCTTGAGGATGGGAACATGTGCCAAGTTGGCACCTCGATTTTGTGGACCTTTTGAAATTCTGGATAGAGTGGGACATGTAGCTTATAGATTAGTTTTGCCTCCTATAGTGAGAGCACATAATTTTTTCCATGTTTCATTATTAAAAAGATATGTACATGATTTTGATCACATAATTGACTGGTCTGTGATTCAGGTAGATGTTGGAAGATTGGTTGTTGTCATTGATGTCAACCCTAGTCATTGGTTGTATTCATTGATTTCAACCCTAGCCATTGGCTTTTGGACCCCACATTTGATTGAAGTAGATA